>BQNB010059977.1:0-37101 GCA_026074375.1 Tanacetum coccineum | reverse complement strand
CCACACACTTAAGTTGAGAATTATGCGTAATTAGAAAATAACTTAAAAGTGGGATAATGAGAAAAATAAATATAAGAGAAACGAGACTTCCCGGGACTCATAAGTGCTCGGTTGAATTCTGAAAGATACGGCGCTAAACGAAACGCCAAGCATGTGTATTCTACCACATGTAATATATTGATCCAAATATATCACATCCCCAAGTGATAGCATCACCACCATCCAAGCTCCACTTATTTATTTAATCTACATACAAAACTACAAAAACCGTAAAATACAAAAGTGCACTTTTGTAGGCAACATGGTTGCATTTAGCGTATGCAACAAGCCTTTAAACCCCTCGGTTACCCAGGTGGATGAGTTATAGTCTCGTGAGGGTTTCCAACGAACACGCCCAGAAAGTTCAAACAATTTTTTTTTTCGTTTAAAATTTATACGGAATTTAATAAAACAAGCACACACAAAACATTATGAAATGTAAATTAAAAAAGAAAATAAAATATAATAACTAGTATTCAAGCATTCAAATCACATACGAAAGCAAAAAATAAAGGTGAAAATAAAATCTTTTTAGAATTTTTAATTTATAGGTAAACACACACAAGGTTCGAAAACCTTTAACAACTATATAAAAAAATGGGTTTTATTTTTTATATTTTTAGCACACAATAATTATATAAGATAAATAGTAAAAAAATTATATATATTTTTTATTACTTTTTTAGATATTTATTTTATTTTATATTTTATATTTTTTCAGACTAAAAGTTCGTCGCACTTGAAAGAAAGTGCGGCGTACATCGAATCTAATTATTTATTATTTTTCAAAAATTCAAAATACTATGGCGGGAAAAATTGATACAAGTGCGCCGCACAACAACATATTTGCGGCGGTTTTAATATGACAAAAACATATTTTTAAATTTTTTTCATTTATTATTTATATCACAAATACAAACACATGCAAATACATTAATAGACAAACACAAACACACCAACTAAAAAAAGAAAATACGAATCTATTTTTTTATAGATTTTATAGTTTTAACATTTGTATGCCTTTTTTTTCTTAAAGCGGGCAAACATACACAAACAGTCAAGCATGAAAAAACAAACAAACATATAACAAATATTCACAGAAGATAAGACAGAAATAAAAATGCATCTGATTTATTTTTATACAAAATCAATGTTTTTGGATGTTGAGAAAACACGACGCACTTAATAACAAGTGCGGCGTACTATGAGTTTCGACAACAAAATTTTAGAGTTTTAATAGATGCACACAAGAAAAACTAAAATCTAACAAAAGCATGATTTTTATTATATAAACGAGAATATGCCAAAAGCAAAAAGAAAGTAAAAATAACATAGAAAAAAAATCTTTTTGGTTTTTTTTTATTTTTGAATGACAACTAAATATTCACTAAATTACAAGGCGTATAATCAGATAAAATGGGATTTCAAATGATCACATACCTGAGACTAGAAATTTGGGGGTTTGTTTGAGTTTTGGTTTTGAAATCAGATTCTGTTTGTCAAAATTTGCAGAAAGTGCGGCGTACTTGGTGTAAGTGCGGCGTACTTTCTGGGTTTTTAAGAAAATCGGCGCACAAATTGTATGTGCGGCGTACTTCCTGAGGAAAAATGATTTTTTAGGTTCTGTTTGCCAGAAAACGATACGGCGAGTTTATAAATGTTGATTTGTAAAATAAGCACGGCGATTGTGGTGTGAAACCGACGCACTTCGGGTATAAACCTGCAAAATAAGAAACGGGAACAGGGGATTTGCGACGCACAAGGTTAATTGTGCGCTGTACTTTCTGCAACAGCATACATATTTTAAGAGATTTAAGATATTTTAAACACACAAAACATGCACAAGACTAGCAAACAATCTGAGAAAAACTAAACAAATCCCCGGCAGCGGCGCCAAAAACTTGATGCGTGTTTTTACAAGCTTTAAATTTATAATAACTATAAATACCAAACGAACGACTAAAAAGACAACATTCGAGCAAGTATACCCTATTCGAGTGTAGTATATTCTAAGGTAAGTCCAGGTCGATCCACGAGATTTGTAGCAATTCACAGATAGTTTATCAAGTAACAAAGCTAATTGATTGTCACAGGTTAAATAGCTAAACGTGTGTATTAAGCAAGAAAGAAACAAGACATGAACCACATAACATAATAGATAGAGATAGAGCAAAACTTTATATAAACAAAGCATACAAGTCATATATGATGGGTAATCATAATAACAAGCATATTTACCAATGATAACATAGAATCCTTTCGACCTATATACTACATCATCACTAGTGCATTAAGAATAGTTTATATCAAATATGCGTATATATGAATTCCTTCTAACCCGGTTAGTCAACATAAGGAAGGGTCTTAAACATCATTCTACTTAGGTTGTTTATCAATTTACTACACCATTATGGCCAACATGATTCAAAATATATCAATGCAATTAATCCTTTCGGCCTATTTCAATTGCAAGATATATCAAGAGATAAACAATGATCCAAGTAAGATAACATCGAATTCATAAACATGTATATTCATAAATCATAGCAAAATCATCCAAATATTATTCATGTTTCACATATAAGAAGTAAAGTAACAATACCAATATTTCAACTACAACAACCATCAACCCAAAACTAGTAGTTCCATGATTAACCAACAACCAAATGCTACTAAGATAACCTAGAAAATAGCATGTAACTTTTGGAAATCTAAAACATATCACCAAATGGAGTGTTTGGTAACAAGGTTTATGGTGATGATCTTAAGAGAATTTGGTGTTAATCCTCCAAGAATCAAAGTGATAAGTGTTAAGGTTATGGAAATGGATGGTATATGATATAGATATGGTGTAGAACTTATGGAAATATGTGTTTTAGTGGTGGTTTATGATGGAGAGTGGTGGTAGCATGTCCGTTTAGAGGGGTGTTTGGATCATTGGATTCTAAGATCCTTACCATTCCTCATCTTTGATTTCTATGTGTGTATGTAATGGGATGTGTTGGTGTGAGATATGAGGGATTAGAGGCTATATTTATAGGCTCTAAGGGTGCCTAAAGTTGTTCATAGAAGGACCTAGAACCCCATTTGAAAGGTTGCAATAAATGCCAAGCTCATTTAAGAGCATTCAAAATCTGGCAGAAAAGTGCGCCACACTTATTTGAAAGTGCGGCGTACTTATGGCATTTACAGCACTTGGCCTTTTTCAAAGTTGTAGATAATTAAATTCTCTTTACGAGTCTGCCAGAATCGCGTCAAACGGAGTTTGTATGACCGAGTTATGACCAAAACAGTAAACATGTGTCGGGAAGCATTCATCTTGAGTTTTTTCTTTGTTTAAGCTTCAAATCTTCATGTATTTTTCCGTTTTCTTCCACGACGCGTATATAGAACCTACAATAGAAAATATATTCGATTAAGTACCGAAAGTTCTTATTATTAACCAATTTATATACATAAAATCACAGATAATGTATATAAAAACATGTATAATTTGAGCGTTATCAAGGAGGTTTAGCCAAGCATGTTATAGATAAAGCAAGAACATAGATGAATCAAACAACACATAGACATATTAAATGATTAAATAAATCTTACTTGATTAAAACATGAGTTGGAGGAAGTACAATAGGGTTTTTAGGCCCTAAAATCATCCCTAACTGCTGCTAAACGAACTAGGGTTCATACCCTGTTTTTATTCTAAAGTTACACACTCAAAACCCTAAATTTGGGTTTGTATATATAGGAAAATTGCTATGACGGCGTTACATTTTAGTCGTGACGCCGTCATGAAAGAGAATATTCTAGATAATGGGCTGGGTCGAGTGCTCTGACGCCGTCGTGAGATCCTGTAACGCCGCCATGGTCTTCGTTGTGATGGCGTCACATTGTATCTGTAACGCCGTCTCCAGCTGTTGAGAACATTATCTTGAGAGATGCTGATGTAGGTCCGTAGTCTTGTCCGTTTCTTCTCCAAATGAGCTCAAGTCACGTGTAATTCTTCCAAATGCCTTTTAAATGTGAAATACCTAAAAAGGAAAAATTAAGTACCTATTTTGAGCATAAATGCATGATTTAGGGGGTTAAACGACCCTGAAAAATGTATAAAATGACACCTCATCCATTTTGCCTCAATCAATTTCACTTTTTAATCACTTTGCATATTTACGAAACCCTATATCTAAACGAAACCTATTTTAATCAATTAATATCAACAATTAAGCACAAATAATACAAATAGGACACTTTATCTTACATTTTGCAATCACAGATAACCAATAAAACGCTTTGGATTGTGTTTCTTTGTTACGAAAGCTCAGAGTATTTACGGAACCCTTTTTTATCAATTTACGAAAGTGATAAGGTTGCCTATGAAACTGTTGCATTTATACTTCCGAAAATGACTTATCCAACTTTGGCAGTTTTAGTCCCTCAAATTTCCTTACGTAAGCTATTTTAACCCTACGAAAGCTAACTTATTGAACTTGTCATTTCAGACCCTCAAGTTTTCTTTACGTAAGCTATTTTAACCCTACGACAGCTAACTTTTGAACTTGTCATTTTAGACCCTCAAATTTCCTTACGTAAGCTATTTTAACCCTACGAAAGCTAACTTATTGAACTTGTCATTTCAGACCCTCAAGTTTCTTTCGTAAATAATAAACACCCGTACGAAAGTTCTTCTTTTGCATATTTACACTTTTAGCCCTTGTAATATATCTTTGTGATCAAAAAAATTTCATAACTCCCCCTTGGAGTGACCACTTTCGACATTAAACCTTTTTGAATTATTTTTGCAGTTAAGTTCCCGTTTTTAGTTAAAAAAATCTATAACTCCCCTTCAAACAATTATCCACTTTTTGAAAAAAAAAATGTTCAAAACGAAGTTATTTTGCCTTTTGAGAACACATTTTTATTTTCTGATGGTGATTTGACTAAAAAATTTATAACTCCTCCCTTAATAAAATATCTAATTAAAGAACTTTATCGAAAGATAGTTAATTTTGCAGTTTTGAACATTCTTTGATAAAATGTTTGAAAATTAAGAATTTCATAACTCTACCTCGAATAAATGTCTAATTAAAGAACTTATTCAAGAGATTGTTATTTCTTGCAATTTTGCACACTTGAAATTTTCACACATGATGATTTTTGAAATATGTTTTAAAAGAAATCCTTTGTTTGTGAATAGATTTTGATTACAAACCACATATTTTAGCAGTGAAAGAACATTTTGAATGTTTTACTCCCCTCAGTTCATGATATATTGATTTTGCATTTAAAGAACCACTTTTTGAGAAATACAATATCATGCAACTGATAAAACGGAGAAGATATGTGATTGTATCTTTAAGTTATATTTTTGTGTTTTTGTATTTTTCAAAAAAAAATTGTTTTGAAAAATAAAAAATAGTAAAAATTACTTTTCTTGTTTTTTAAATTTTTAAATTTTGTTTTTTGTTTTTGAAAATTTTCAATTTTGTAATTTGTTTTTGAAAAATATTTACTAATTTGTTTTGATGTATGATCTTTCATTCAAGAAGATGACTTTTCCAGACGTCCATAAGTTGGAGTCCATACATCGCAACCAATCCTATGTGACAAAATCACAAACCTTTCTTTAGAAAGTCTTTTGTAAAAAGATCAGCAAGTTGGTATTTTGTCTCGACAAAGTAAAGTTCAATGGTACTGTTTTCAACATGCTCCTTGATAAAGTGATATCGGATGTTAATGTGTTTTGTATGAGAATGTTGTACCAGATTGCAAGAAATGGCAATTGCACTTTGTGAATCATAGTATAATGGAATCTTGTTGTACCTAAATCCATAATCTAGTAGTTGCGTCCTCATCCAAATGACTTGAGCACAACATGCAGATAATGATATGTACTCAGATTCCGCAGTTGACATTGTTGTACAATCTTGCTTTTTCGACGACCAACTGACTAGCTTATCTCCTAGAAATTGAATGCCTCCAGATGTACTTTTGCAATCATCATTACACCCTACAAGGTCTGTATCTGAATATGCAATTAGCTCAAACCTAGAATCCTTCGAGTACCATAGACCCATGTTAATGGTTTATCTTAGGTAGCAAAAGATCCTTTTGACCTCTTTGAGGTGTTTTTCAGTTGGATGTGCCTGATAACGAGCACATACAAATGTCGCAAAGGCAATGTTTGGTCGACTAGCAGTGAGATACATAAGTCCTCCAATCATACTCTGATACTTAGTTTGATCAACTTGGGTACCCTATAAATCTACATCTAGTTTGGTTGTAGCCATAAACAGTATCACATTTTTCCATTTCATGTTTCTTATGAAGATCCAAAGTATATAGTGATTGACATATAAAGATTCCTCAAAGTGATTGATGAACCTGAAGTCCAAGAAAGAACTTCATTTCACCGATCATTGACATTTCAAAATTATCTTTCATTAATTTTTCAAATCTTTTTGCAAACACTGGTTTAGTTGACCTAAAAATTATGTCATCGACATAGATTTGAACTAATAAAATATCATCCTCGTGTCTTCTTGTAAACAATGTCGGATCGACAATACCTTTTGTGAAATGGTGTTCAATTAAGAATGAGGAAAGCTTATCATACCAGACCTTAAGGGCTTGTTTGAGACCGTACAGAGCTTTCTTAAGACGATAAACGTGGTTTGGAAAGTCTGGATCTACAAATCCATCCGGCTGACGAACAAAAACTTCATCTTTCAGTGGACCATTCAGAAATGCCGTATTGACATCCATTTGATAAATAGGAAAGTTCTTGTGAGCCGCGTATGCCACAAAAATTCTGACAGCTTCAAGTCTTGCAACTGGTGCAAAAGACTTCTCAAAATTGATTCCCTCTTCTTGACGATATCATTTGGCAACTAAACAAGACTTGTTCCAAATAACGGTGTTTTCAGCATCAGTCTTGTTTTTCCAAATCCATTTGACTGCGATTATGTTTCTGCCAATAGGACATTCGATAAGTTCCCAAACATCAAGGCGTTTGAACTAGTTAAGCTCATCTTGCATGGATTCAATCCAGCTGGCATCAAGCATAGCTTCCTTGATATTTTCCGATTTAATTGTACTTACTGTTAATGCGTACATACAAACTTCTGCATCAGTTGAAGTCGATTTCTTGTCATTATAGGTTTTGAGGGATTACCAATCACTTGTTTAATTGGATGATTCTTAGTCCACCTATCACTTGAGCGATGTTTTTGATGAAACTCGTGCATATTTGATGGATCCTGATATGTTGAAGATGACTCGGCTTTTTCAAACACAAGAGTTGGTAGTGCATTGGAGAACACATTTCCATCAAAATTTGCAACGTCTTCTTGAACGAATTCATCAACATTTTCATTCAAGACTAGAGAGTTTGGTTTAGTGGCAACTTGTTCTGCTGACGAAGATACTATTTGAGGAGCTTCATCTTCTTCACATGATTGACGATGATGAAGAAGTGTGGTCATTATCAAGAATATTTGCAGCGAATTATCTAACACTTCTTGTGAACTCGCCGCATAGTATTCTTCATACAGAGGACCAAACAAAATTAACCAGTCTATTTGTAGGTATTGATTGTGAATCTTTCGATGAATCTTGAAAATTCGTGCAGTTCATTCTGGGTTCCAAACTATTGCATTCAGAAGCCATATATGTGAGTTCATCAAACTTGACATGGATCGTTTCCATTATCTTTTTGGTTTGGCGGTTGTAAATACGAAATCCTCTTGATGACTCAGAATAACCAATAAAGATACCAATGTTAGCCTTCAGTTTTATTTTCCCAAGATCATCACGATCATTTGTTGGATAACAAATAGATCCAAACACATGAAAGTATTGAATATTGGGTTTTTATCCTTGAATCAGCTCATAAGGAGTCTTATTATACCGTGTGTGTACAATAGAGTGATTTTGAGTAAAACAAGCAGTAGCAATAGCTTCAGCCCATAGAAATTTTGGAGCTTTAGAAAAAATAAGCATTGTTCGAGCAGCCTCGACGAGTGTATGATTTTGAAGTTCAACAACAACATTTTGTTAAGGCGTTCGAGCAATTAAAGTTTGATGAACAATGCCTAACTTTGCATAAAATGCCCGTAATTTCTCATTTTTGAATTCGGTTCCATTATCAGTTCTAATCGTCAGAATTTGAGCCTTTAGATTCCTTTGAACTTGATTGACGAAATCGATAATCATATCTGGAGCCTCATCTTTGGTACAAAGAAAACATACCCAGGTATACCGAGAATAATCATCAACGATCACTAGAATATATTTCTTGCCATTGATACTTGTGACGCGGTTGTCGTAAGGGACTTCTACAAGAAGTTTTACAACTCCCTAGGCAGAGTACCTAACCGTTGTAGTAGTAGTATAGGCAAGACTCGGGGGTTGTTATCGTTCTCTAGGGGAATAGGTTGGGAAGGCTTGATCATGGTCTAACAGAATTCTAGGGGTTGAGAGAAGATTATTTTTGTATTTTTATGTTTATAGGAAAGCAGTAAAATCATATATTTGAGAGGTTTGGTTTGGTTTTAGCTAATAAACTAAATAATAAACTATGCTAATGGTGATAACAATATAATAAAAAGATTGTATTCATTTAATCATGTATTACTCCCTAGATTGCTTCTCCTAGTGTTGTTGCTTTGTCACACTTGTGATGATCTATGTAATTATTTCCTAAGTCATGAACGAATTACACGAACCCGCCGTCTATTTAATATTCTGTTAGGGCAACGCGCAAGTAAGGTAGTATGAAGACTATTACAAGGCCCCTAAGAGTATATTAAATGCATGTGAAATATATTAAGAGTGGATCAACCATATTAGGGGGCAAGGTAGTATGAAGACTGTTACCCGATGGTATCCTTTCTACACAATCATGTTTCCCTAGACATATCAACAGCGATACAGACAAAAGCTGGTTTTCTAAAGCCTAACATGCATATCCATCACAAGAAGCAACATCACTAAGATCTACATTCTAGGTTTCATACAATCATAAATGAACACAATAGGGAGTTTAGCCAAGCATGTTAAAGATAAAGCAAGAATAATAATGAATCAAACAACAAGACATATTGAATGATTAAGATAATCTTACTTGATTAAAACATGAATTGAAGGAGTTACAATAGGGTTTTGAGGCCCTAAAATCGTCCTAATAAGCTGCCAAATGAACTAGGGTTCGTCTCCCTTTTTTACTCTAAAGTTACACACTTAAAACCCTAAAAATGGATTTGTATATATAGATAAATCGCTGCGACGGCGTCGCGTTTTAATCGTGACGCCGTCATGAAAGAGAATATTCTAGATCTTGGGCTGGGTCGTGCGAGCTGACGCCGTCATGAAAGGTTGTGACGCCGTCACGAAGTGGGTTGTGACGGCGTCGTGTAGAACTGGTGACGCCGTCTCCAGCCGCTGAGAACATAATCTTGAGAGATGTTGGTGTAGGTCTGTAGTCTTGTCCGTTTCTTCTCCAAATGAGCCCAAGTCACGTGTATTTCCTCCAAATGCCTTCCAAATGCTAAATACCTGAAAAGGAACGATTAAGTACCTATTTTGGGCATAAATGCACGATTTAGGGGGTTAAACGACCCTGAAAAAGTGTATAAAATGACACCTCATCAAATACCCCTACACTTGGGATTTGCTTGTCCTCAAGCAAATGGGCTTTTCTACCTAGACAATAGCAATATGAGGGTCATTTAACCTACTCTTTAAAAGTATTTTACAACACAACCTTCTAGACCTCGTAATTAAAAGCACGAAAAGTATATACTAGCACCTCACATAAGTGTTTGGGATTCTCTCTTTCACTCGGGTGTATAATAAAATATAACATAATGGGGAAACAAAAAATCAACACTCATTACCTGTCATAGCATATAAATTACCATAGGCTTAAAGGATTAAACCTCTACCGCTAGGCGCAAGCATTATTCATTACTATCCAAGAGGTCTTTTAAAGGGTTGTGGGGTGTAGGTGTAAGATAACATATAATGGAAACAAAAATGGATGGGTTACATTTGGGTGGCTTTAGGTAAATTTGGAGTGGAAGGGTTAGCTAATTATTACATGAATACACGTTGGTTTGGTTGCTAAGCCAAGACTCGGACGAAGATATACAGGAAACTCTACACAACTCTACATCAATAAAATGTATAAAATGACACCTCATCATTTTTTTGAATAACATAATACATCATAACATGGGGTTTATAAGACGTATCCCTACACTTGAGCTTTTACATGCCCGATATTTACAATCTAACTAATGACTCGATTTGAGGTGGATCAAAATAACATGGAGATCATTTGACAAACATATGGGGGTATTAACTTAACTTTTCTTCCCTATTCTTCCGTGAAATAAATACTACCATAAATCCTAATCGTCCTAAAATAGTATTTACAAGGATAAGGACTTAGCAAACGTGTACTCAAATAATTAACATGGGTTATCACAATATTGTACTAAAAATGAGTACATACAAAGTAGGCTAAGGCTATTTGAGTGTAACGATTGGTTTAAGGGTTAACAATGCTCTTCATTAATAATCTGGAATTCACTAGAAAATTACGAGAACCGCGAAAAATGATAGGCTCGGAGGGTTGTACTAGGGGTATCCTACACAAAAATGAGTGCATGGCAATGGTGTGGGATAGTTATATGATCGAGGTGACCATCATAACAATTACAGGTTTAAAACATGGGTTAATCCTAATGCCTCTTATCAAGCAAATCCTAATACTTGCTATGCGGTCTTGGTATGCATCACAAAAACAAGTTCTAGAATTTAATATGCTACTTGTACACTCATATAATTTAATACCGATCTTAATGCTCCAGAAAAGGCGACGAAGACCACACGTACACATCTGTAATGACAGAATAGATACATATGACTGCTCACTCCTTAACTCGAGAAAGCTAAAGGTATAAACTATCTTGAGTATCAATAATAGATACCCGAATTCCTGTAGATCTAAAGGCAAACCTCATATTTTTGAGGTGAAATTCTAAGGGTTTTTGTGCTAGTCATATAAATTCCTATCCATGAGATGCTATTAATACTCGGTTTTTGTCGGTATGTGTCATAAAAAAATTAAATTTGGGTTAAAATCACCTCTTATGCTATGTTTTGATATATTACCTATCATTTTAAGAAACAAAGCAAATGGAAAATGAAAGAATTGTTTCTAAGGCTTATTTTCCCCCTACACTTAAGTTGAACATTATCCCCAATGTTTTATAGAAGTACCTATAAAAACGAATAAAGGGAAAAGAAAACAAGTAAGAGAAACTAGTACTCCCATGGTTTGCTCAATAATTGAGAAGAAACATGCGATAACTGGTTAAATCGTCCTCCAAGAGTCATCCAATGAAACTTCCTAAGAGCTTTCAAGCTTCTTCTCATCAAATATAACCTGTAATCAAAGACAAAGACAACTATGCCAAGCATAAAATGTACGATATAATAATATACAATGTGAATTTAGGGTTCGACTCGATAAAGCAGTAAAGATAAGATGAGAGAATTGTTAAACTCATTAGGTTTTGTAGGTTTATAAAAGAAAAGTACATATTTTAAATGTTGTGTAAGTTTTACTTCCAAAAATAATTAAAAGTTTTAAGTTTTCTGGACCAGGGCGTTTGACGTCGTCAGGGTTTTTGTGACCCTGTCATAGGTGTCGTGGTGACGGCGTCGCGTGTAAATCGTGATGCCGTCTCTACGTTCTGTGAAAACGAATTTTTTTTGTTTTTGATGAAAAAATTCCTGCACTTGATTCCATAAGTTAATCCCTATACAAATAGCTGCATAAAATCTAAGATTTAACAATTCAATCATATGACTCAAAACTGACATGAATTCATCTAAATAATTCATTTAACATGCTTGAACTTCACTCAAAAAAGGTGGATAAATTCCCCTACACTTATTATTTGCAAAATACCTTTGATTGAAATTAAGAAGAAGTTAAAGACAAACAAAGCATGATTACAAGATGGTTCAAACATAATGAAACAAACTATAAAGAATTAAAACACACATGACACTCCTAATTGCGAGAAAAGTAAATTAGGTTGCCTCCCAAGAAGTGTTTTTCTTTATTAATGAGTCATGTAGCTAGACTCGAAGTCACACGTCCTTACGTGACTTCTCCTTCATCATCCATTCCTCCTTCTACTTTAACGGGAGCGGGGTGTTTACTTTTGAAGTTGTTGCTCCTCCATTGGTTGAACTTCATCTCCTTCTCAAGGTGGAGTTTTATCCTTTCTTCCCATTCTAGTACTAGCCTATTTACAGTCATGATAGGGGCTATATGCTCTATGTCATTCATACCTCCTTTCTCGATCTTACAGGAGGATTCAGGTATCCTATGAAAACTTATCTTAATCTTCCCAGATCTTAGATTTATAGTGCCTTTGTCAAACTTAATTATGGCTTTGGCCGTTGTCAGGAATGGTGTCCCTAAGATGAAAGGCCTCTTTTCGCCTTCCTTAATGTCTAGAATTACGAAGTCCACGTGATACACATGCTCGGCAACTTCAACTAAAACGTCCTCTGCTATTCCTAAAGGGTAGATATACAAGTGGCTAGCTAGTAAGAGTCTAATGTTCGTCTCAGCGGGCCTTTCGTCGGTTAGTTTCATATAGGTGGTGTAGGGCATGACGTTCACGTCGGATCCTTGGTCTACTAGGGCGTTTATGCCTTTTAGGCCTCCTATGTTACAAGGTATTTTGAAGTTTCCTCTGATGTCCTCCTTTCTTGTTTTTCTTTTCCTAAGGATTACTTTGTAAACAGGCCCCTTAGGTGATACGTTATAGGTTTTCCTTTTTGTTTTCCCAGCTCGGGCTCTTGATAGGGAGTCATTAAACCTATGATTATCGACAAGTCCTTCTATTAGTTTCTCGTTAATGCCGTGTTTTAAGTAATATTCTATAGGCTGAGAGCTGGGTACTTCTATCATTTCTTCTTCTTCAGTCATTTTGATTGGTTCGCTTTCGGCTTTGTTATTCATTTTGGCTTCCTTCACTGGTATTTTTGTTTCGGTAGGCATTTCGGTGTTGTTGGGTGTCACATCCGTCTTGTCACTTCTTTCTTTCTTATCTCTTGCAAGGGAGATAGAGTTTACGTTCTTAGTGATAGGGAATTTGGCTTCTTCCCTTATCAATACTTTCTCAGGGGTTCTGCTGGTTGTTAGTTCCTTAAGAAGTCTGAACATTTTAGTCATCCTACCGTTGATTTCCTTGCGTTGCTTTAAAATGGTGTTCTCAAATCTTTCTATTCTATTAGTGTGTGTATCCATGTAATCCCTTACTCGAGCCTTAAAAGTAGTTCCTAATGCTTGTGGTTGAGGAGCTGGACCTGTACATTTACGAAAAGCGAAGGAGTTCAGTATTGGTGATTCATTTTGATTTTTCAGGTGAGTGCTTGAATAGGCTGCATTGACATAAGCTTGAGGGTTGTGTGTTGAGCTTGATGGGGGTGCTGGTCGCGACCCTTTTAGTAAGAAGTTAATCTGATCTTCAAGCTTAAGAAGTCTCTGGTCAGGTGTTTTCAGGATGCTTTGAGGTGTAGCGATAGCCTTGACCAGTTTGACAAATTCTTTTGTGTCATCCCAACCTTCATGGTCGTAGAGGGCGAGGTTCTCAATGATTTCCTAGGATTCGTTGGCATTCTTATTGTGGAGTTTGCCGCCGGCGGCACGGTCAATCTCGCACTTAAGATGAAAGGAGACATGATCATAAAAAAATTAGATTTGAAGCCAACGATCGATGCTATGATGAGGGAATTTTTGGAGTAAGTCCTTAAAACAAATCCATGCTTTAGATAGAGGTTCTCCATGATGTTGTTAGAACATCAGGATATTGTTGCGGAGTTTAGCGGTCCTACCCGGTGGAAAGAATTAAGCAAGAAATCGGGTAGTAAGATCCACCCATGTGATGATGGATCCTGCTGGAAGGCATTCAAGCCAATTGCTAGCTTGATCACGAAGGAAAATGGAAATAAAGGCAAGCGTGTTCTTTCTCTATTGTCACCGTCAAGGTCAAGTGAGTCCATAAGTTTTAAAAAATCCTTGAGGTGTTGGTTTGGATCCTCAAACCGAAGTCCGTGGAATGAGCATCCGTTTTACACCAACCGTATGGTGTCAGATCAAAAAGGTACCATGTTGTTCCCTACGAGGAGATCAATGGTATTCCTGTAGCCCTCGTGGCTAGGTTTGGAGTAGTCTTCTAGAGTACGGATAGGATTTTAGTCTCGTATGGTGGTTGAGGAGAATGAGTTACGAAACAAATAACACAAAGAAAACATAGACTACAAGAAAGCTAATATGCGGAATTAAAGTCTTACTTGAAAGGATTTAAGTAAGTAGAACTAAGCTAAACTATAATCAGAACCTAACTATTCCCCAGGTGGCGGCGCAAAAAACTTGAAGAGGGGTCTCGTAAGACTTCTACATGAAGTTTTACAACTCCCTACGTAGAGTACCTAATCGTTGTAGTAGTAGTATAGGAAAGACTCAGGGGGTTGTTATCGTTCACTTGGGGAATAGGTTGGGAAGGCTTGATCACAGTCTAATAGAATTCTAAGGGTTGAGAGAAGATTCTTTTTGTGTTTTTATATTTTATGAAAGCAGTAAATCTTATGTTTGAGAGGTTTGGTTTGGTTTTAGCTAATAAACTAAATAACAACTAAGCTAATGGTGATAACAATATAAAAAAGATTGTATTTATTTAATCATGTATTACTCCCTAGATTGCTTCTTCTAGTGTTGTTGCTTTGTCACACTTATGATGATCTATGTAATTAGTTCCTAAGTCATAAACGAAATACACGAACCCGCGGTCTATTTAATATTTCGTTAAGGCAACACACAAGCAAGGTAGTATGAAGACTATTACAAGGCCCCTAAGAGTATATTAAATGCATGTAAAATATATTAAGAGTGGATCAACCATATAAGGGGCAAGGTAGTATGAAGACGGTTGCCCGATGGTATCCTTTCTACACAATCATGTTTCCCTAGACATATCAACAATGATGCAGACAAAAGCTGATTTTTTAAGACCTAACATGCATATCTATCACAAGAAGCAACACCACTAAGATCTAGATTCTAGGTTTCATACAATCATAAATAAACACAATAGAAGGTTTATCCAAGCATGTTATAAGTAAAGTAAGAACAGATAAGAATCACACAACAAGACCTATTAAATGATTAAATAAGTCTTACTTGATTAAAACATGAATTGGAGGAAGTACAATAGGGGTTTAAGGCCCTAAAATCATCCCTAACAGCTACTAAACGAACTAGGGTTCGTACCATCTTTTTATTCTAAAGTTACACACTTAAAACCCTAATTTCAGGTTTGTATATATAGGAAAATCACTGCGATGGCGTCGTGTTTTAATCGTGATGCCGTTATGAAAGGGAATAATCTAGATAATGGGTTGGGTCGTGCGCTCTGATGCCATCTTGAGATCTTGTGACGCCCTCGTAGTAGGCGATGTGACGGCGTCACGTGTAATCTGTGACGCCGTCTCCAACTGCTGAGAACATAATTTTGAGAGATGTTAGTGTAGGTCCGTAGTCTTGTCCGTTTCTTCTCCAAATGAGCCCAAGTCATGTGTAATTCTTCCAAATGCCCTCCAAATGTGAAATACCTAAAAAGGAACGATTAAGTAACTATTTTAGGCATAAATGCACGATTTAAGGGGTTAAACGATCCCAAAAAAGTGTATAAAATGACACCTCATCATTGGGATTTTAAGTTTAATGATTCTTGGATTGACTTGAGTTTAAGAACTTTTTCAATTAAGAATGAGGATGGGACTTCTGGTGGTGAGTTGGTGTTATCCATTTTGAGAATAATTTTACAAACAAAAGCACAAAGAAAAGATAGCCTACAAGAAAGCTAATTAACAAGAAAATAACATCTTACTTGAAAGTATTCAAGCAAGTAGATCTAAGCTAAATAGAATTCGGAACCTAAACTAGTTGCTATTCCCCGGCAACGGCGCCAAAAACTTTGATGAGGTAGTAAAACTTCACTTCAAGTTTTGCAACTCCCTAGGCAATGTACCTAACCATTGTAGTGTAGTATAGGCAAGACACGAGGGTTGTTATCGTTCTTTAGGGGAATAAGCATTTGTAAAGGTTCAAACTAAACGTAACTAAGATCTAGGGTTTGAGAGAAGACTATTTTTGTATTTTTATATTTTATGAAAGCAATGTAAAATCTCGGGTTTTGAAAGTGGTTTGTCTTAAACTACTATTTAAACTAAATTAAACTAATTAAGATAAGGGGATTTGTATGATAAGGGAGTAGTGTTTACATAATCATGCGTGATCCTTGGTAGGTTCTCCTAACTCTATTGCTTTGTCACTCTTATGATGTATATTTAAGTATTATTCTAGATGCATGGCGAATTACACGAAAACGTCGTCTATGATATAACTAACTAGAGCAATGCACATGCAATGTAGTATGACGAATATTACACGGCTTTAATTAATACTTAAAAGGGATCATCCACACATGGGTAAGGTAGTATGAAGACTATTACATGCGGAATCTTTTTTACACAATCATGTCTCTCTCGATCTTATGATAAGGGACTAAACATGCACACACATCAACAAGAAGCAACAAAGTTAAGATCTACATACCAATTCACACACAATCATAAGCAAACACTTAAAAGATCTAGCCTAGCATGTTCAAGATAAAAGAAGCACAATTATATATCAAACAATAATACATATTGAAAGATAAAGGATAAAAGGACTTCACTATTATGAATCAAACGATTGGGGATGGTATAAAAGGGTTGGGAAACCCTAAGTACTCCCAAAATCTGGTACAAGTTGACCTCCCACGAAAATAAACCATAATCCTCTATGAAATTATATATTGAAAACATAAAAGTTGAGTTTGTATATATAGAATTCAGGCCGTGACAGTGTCACTATTTTCCAGACGTTGTCATCAAGCTAGGGTTTCTAGGGCTTCAATCTTGACGGTTGATCCATATGACGTCAGAATAAATCCAGACGGCGTCCCAGTTGAATCCAGACGTGGTCTGGGCATTTCTAGTCGGCGTCTCCATAGCTTGGTCTTGTATTATCATCAATCTTCATGCCCATTAGCTATCTTGTCCAGTTTCTTCTAAAATTAAGCCCAAGTTACGTGTATTTCCTCTAAATGTCTTCCAAATGCTAAAAATGCAAAAAGAAACGATTAAGCGCTTATTTTAGACATGATTATAAGGGTAAAATCACCCTGAAAAAGTGTATAAAATTACACCTCATCAGGACCCAGTTTGGACTCCATGTCAAACGGTGTTCGACAATGGTTACAATCAACCATGTAAGCACACTCAAAGAGTTAAAGAGCATACTTTCGCTGGGATAAAAACAGACATGTAGAGTGACGAACAACAGATATACCAAGAAAATAATTGAGAGCCCCAAGATCAATCATATCAAAATCACTATGTAAAGAACCTATAAGTTGTTGAAGCAGTGCTGTAGTAGAAGCCATAAGAATAATATCATCCACATATAAAGAAGATAAGCAACCTGAGAACCCTGACGATAAATAAATAATGAAGAATCACAACGGCTTTGATAAAATCCAGCACGGGTGGCATACCCTGCAAAATGCTAAAACCAAGCATGAGGTGCTTGTTTCAGTCCATATAAAGACCTCTGCAAATGACAAACATGATTAGGATACTAGGAGTCAACAAAACCAGGAGGCTGATGCATGTACACAGTCTCAGATAATCCCCATTAAAAAAAGCATTATTAACATCAAGTTGGTGAATCGGCCACTTACGATACATGGCAAGGCTAAGGACCGTGCAAATAGTAGCTGGTTTCACAACCAGACAAAAAATCTTATCAAAATCAACATCAAGTTGCTGACTACTGCCGTTAGCAACTAAACGTGCCTTATTACGACTTAAGGTACCATTAGCATGAAATTTATATCTAAACAACCACATAGATTGAACCATGTTGGCACCAAGGGGCCGTGGTACAAGAACCCAAGTACCATTTTTAACTAACACGTTAAACTCATCATACATAGCATTAGACCAATAAAGGTCTTTTAAAGCAAGAAAGTGAGATTTAGAGATAGGAGAGATGACCAAAGTATTGAGGGATAACCGAGTGACAAGTTTAACAATGCCAGATTGGGACCGAGTGACCATTTGGTGAGTTTGAGGAGGTTCTTGAAAAGGTTAGGAGGTTTGACCCGGAGGGCTTTGAGTATGTTGGGCCGATGAAATGTAGGTTTTGGTGTGGGCTATTGAGTGAGGAGGAATGGCAGTTTAGGTATTTTAGGGCATTTGGTGTTAGGCCATTTGGTGTTAGGGCGTTTGGTGTTGGGCCATTTGGTGGTAGGTCAGTTGGTGTTGGGCGGTTTAGTGTTGGGACATGGTGGGTAGAGAAAGATCAGCAGGATTAAGTTGTTGGTTGATAGGAGATGAACGAATGGCATGTTGTATTAGAGGAGAGTGAATAGGGTCGAAAAAGGTATATGATGATGGAGATGAAGGTGTCACGGAATGGTAAGGAAATTGGGTTTCATCAAAAGTGACGTGGTGAGAAATGAGAATTTTGTTTGTTTCAAGGTCGAGGCAACGGTAACCCCGGTGGTAAGCAGGGAAACCTAATAAAATACACGGTGTGGCACGTGGGGCAAGTTTGTGTGGGGAGTAAAGATGAGGGTAACAAAGGCATCCAAAGATGCGTAGGCGGGAGTAGTCAGGTATATTTTGAAAAAGTCTTGTAAAAGAGATTTCGTTGTTAATAGCGGTTGAAGGAGTAAAGTTAAGGAGGTAAGCGGCCATATGAAGAGCTTTGACCCAAAAGGAAGGGGGTAGGTGTGCTTGAAAAATAAGAGTGCGAATGAAGTTATTGATGGTACGAATCATGCGTTCGACTTTACTATTTTGTTGAGAGGTTTTTGGGTAAGAGAAACAAAGTTGAATGTCGTGATTTGCAAAGAGTGTATGGAGTTTGTTATTGTCAAACTCACCACCATGATCATATTAGAGACTTTTTATTTCACATTTAAACTGATTTTTGACATATTTACAAAAATGTAAAAACGTGGCAAACATGTCAGATTTATTACGAAGAGGGTATATCCATAAATAATGAGAAAAATGATCGAGAAAAAGAACATAGTATTTAAAACCACTTGAACTAACAATAGGAGAAGTCCATAAATCCGAATGAACTATATCAAAACATTGTTTAACAATAGAATTTGAAATATAGAAAGGAAGCTTCACATGTTTGCCGAGTTGACAAGCATGACAAACATGAGAAGAATTTTCTTTATTACATGAAATGAAATTACGCGAAATAAGAGAACGTAGCATTTCATCGCCTAGATGACCGAGATGTTTATGCCACGTGGAGGAACTGGTGGAAACAAATGCAGTAGGGATAGTTGATGGCTTAGTTAGTGGATAGAGATTGTGTGAACTGTCACATCGAAGGAGGATATGGCGAGTCAAAAAATCCTTCACAGAAAAACCAAACGCGTCAAATTCAATAGTGCAATTATTATCCCTAGTAAATTGATGAACAGAATTGAGGTTTTTAATTATGTTAGGAGTGACAAGTACATTATGAAGGTGTAAAAGACGATGAATAGATGGAATAATGCTATGTCCAGTGTTGGTAACGAGAATGGGATTGTCGTCACCAACATGTATAGATGGGAATAAATGCGTATTAAAAATAGAACTTAAATTCCTTGATTTGCATTAACAAATAACCAAGTATATATAATAACAAAACTATCGGGTTAGGCCTAATATAATGACAGGGCCTATCACTAAATAATACAACTAATATATATTAGCCACCATGTCTTAAAATAAGCCAGAAAATTAAGGCTTATGAAATATAAACCTAAACGGGCTTATGTTTCATAAGCCGAAACAAACACCCCCTTAATATTTGAGATGAAGAATGGATCGATCTTGTTCAAGGTTAATTGATTCTAGTATTTTTAAGGGTGAAGTTAACCTTAAAAAATGTTTTTGTTTGAAAAAAAACATAATAAAGTTTGGAAGAGCTTAACGGTCGAATAATAGTCAGTGGCTCCATGCCTCCATTTAGGGGTGTGATATGGGTCAAGTCGACCCGACCCGAACCCGATAAGGCATTATAGGGTCGGGTTGATTCGGGTCAAATAAACCTTATCGGGTTTATTGGGTCAACCTGATAGACCCGATAGCCTTATAGGGTCGGGTTAAGGTTTTAGCAAGTTTGTTATCGAGTTATCGGGTTAACTCGCTAAACCTTATAAGACCAATTGACATATTTGTTTAAATACTAAATTAAAGTCTACGTATCACTTTAGCAGTAATCTATACTACATATAAAACAAATTAATATATCTCATTTCATTCAATGCAAAAAAAAATTAAGTAATACAAGTTTTGATGCATATTGTACAATCTTTAATGCAAACAACAAAACTTAATTTTTAAGCATTACAAGTTTTAAAGCTTTGTTTACAACTATTAAATGCACTCACACATCAATTCAACACATATAACCAATGCTAATATTAAAAATACCCATTACTCAAACGTATAACTGATATAACACATCGTACAAACTAAGCAAGTTACTAATTTATCATTTTAGTTATAACCCAAGCAAATAAAAAAATGCATTTTAAATCGCATGTTTATAAAGCTTAATTTTATATAAATCAAATAGTCATATAGAACAACAACAAAAATTTCTCAATAAAACATTTAGTATCGAAATTGTATAATGAAAAACATTAACATTGGTTAAAGAGTTAAAGTATGCGACATCAAATTATTAATATCTATAAATTTATTAAAAAAGTAAAAACATTATTCGTCGAACATTTTTATTTCAGGGTGTAACATTCCGTATTTTCACGTCTTTTACGACGTCATTAAATTCACTATTTATTTTTTATTTTTTTTCTCTCGTGCGCGTTTACTTTTAATTTTAATAGTTAAGTTAAATCGCGTAAGCTATAAATCAACAATTAGCGTAAACGGACACCAAAAGAATTAAAGTTTACGTCAAGTAATCATTATATTATTTTTACAAAAGTAATAATCAACTTTTTATATTTTATTTTTATCGGTTACGTAAAACGTTTACGTTTCGCGATAAATTACGTTTAAGCATTCCCGGAACCACCAAAACTTTTCTACGCTTCAACAAATACCCACATTTATACCCAATACATAAAAGTTACAAAAATATCTCACTTATATCACTCTATGGCCGAAATTCTTGTAATGTATACAAAGTTATACAAGAAAAATGAAAGAAAGTCTTACAACTTGGTCAATATACAACATAACTCATTAATACCTAGCCATAACTTGTTTCTTTGACCAAATACTTTGACCAAGACTTTCCCCAAAACCCTCCCATTGTCCCCTTGACCGAATTCCCCCCCCTTTGACCATTGACCCTTCTTGAGAAAGTTTTGACCAATACTTATCCTATATATACATGTATACTAGTGATTCAAGCATAAACACTTAGTAAAATTTTCACAAAATCTCTTCCTTTTCTCTCCTTTAGCTCACGGCAAGAAACAAGCCTCCAACCAAATCCATACAAAATTTTATACAACCTATACACATCTATACACATCCATTCTAAGATATACTAAGGTGTTTGCAAGCCTTGGTTAACCATTTGCAAGTATTGAAGCAAAGAAAGTAAGATTAAGGTTTATAACCTAATCTAGGATTTTCATAATTTCAAGCTTTGGTTTTATATCTAAACAAGGGTTTAGATACTTTGGTTCATCACACTACATCTCATTAAGGTTATCTAAAAACCTTTCATGTCTTTACTTTATTCATTTTTATGTGTTTACATGTTCTATATAACTAAATCACCATTTAGGATTTTAACATGAAAATGGAGTTATCAAAGTCACACCAAGTTTCTGTCCAAAATTCGTGTAAATAACATATTATTTTATATTTTTATAAAATTCTACACATCATGACGATTCCAAAAAGATAAGAAACTCGAAAAACGGATTTATAACGAAGAAGATACATAGTTTACGAGTTATACGTTAATTAAACTTTTATAAAACTAATTTTATAAAATTTACTGTTCACAACAGATACATTTTTGGAAAATAATTATAAAACTTTTAATTACGAAGACGTACTCGAAAGAATCACTAAAAACGGAGTTAAAACGAGTAAGATACGACGTTTCAAAGTTATCGAACATTATATATATAAGCTGAAAAACTGTGCACGCTTCAGCAGCTGCTGAAGCTCATTTTCGAGGGCCTTCGGGTCTGATTGAGTCGAAATGTAAAACTACAAAGTTGTTCGGAACGACATTTTACATAAACCTGCCGATTTTCATAATTTTCGGATGTATATTTTGTAAACTAGACACTATTTCCTGAGATGAATAGTGTTGGTTCGTTTTTTTTATAAATTTTTGCGAAACATTTTGGAATCACTTAAATAATATTTATACTTGTTTTAAACTTTATAAATGTTATTTTACAAAGGCGATTGAACTATTTAACGATTATACGAGCTTTAATACATGGCATTTATTTGTCAAATGGGATTTAATCATTATTTCACAAACACAATTAGATGGTGATTGAACTATATACTAGACCTATATGTGGTAATAAACAAAGTACTATATTACTAGTTGAGTATTCATAATGAGGCCTCATCGGGGTGCGTCATCGACGAGTTTGTTGGATTTACGATTTAAAGTGTCCCCTAGCACCTCATACGTTCCACTACACGACCTCTTAATAATGATAGACCCGAACGTTAGTATGAATAGCTGATACGACCTATAAATAATCAAAGTGTTTAGTCTGACAGGGCGACGGCTGGTAGAATTGTATACTACAGATAGGGTTTACCTTCTATATATGCGTTCCTTCGGGGGGTACACGGTTATCGAGGTATTACTGGGCTAGACATGAATACTTGTTTAATTCCATTCACTCAAGGTGAATTACATAGTCTCGCATTCATCTTTATAATGTTTTATAATCCCGCGAGGGAATACATGCTCTTTTACAAACTCATATAATTACTGGTGAAGATAAAAGAAGATTATTCGACCCTATGCCTGGGTATCACGAATACCTCTTTGGGATAAAACCAAATGTTTGTTCTTGTTCTAGACACAGATCAAGAACCCTGCGTTTCTATGTGTTTTTGTTTTCTGTGTGTTTTTTCATGCAATTGTGATCTCTATTTATAGGGGATTTACTCAAAACCTAGTCAATGGAATTAATGAGAGATTAATGGCCAATTAATCTATTCCATAATTATCCTCCATAATTTAGGAATTAGTGGTTACATGATCAAATTAAATATATGATCATTTAATGCAGTCAACACTGTCACTTAAATAGGCAAAAGTTGTTACAAAATATTTAATGTAGTAAAACATGCCACTTAAATGTTTGTAATCACCCATTTAATTCTAACAACTAAAAGAGTCAAGGAAAATCAGTGACTTGATGAGTGTACACTCCATACCTCAAAACCCATTTCCAAGTATGATCCGATTCTCACAATTGCACTAAATTTCCTACAATCCTCCCCAATTTAGTACAATTCCTTAGCATAAAAAATTGAACATTAAACAAAACAAGTGCATAAATAAAAATGTCCCGAGGATTAAGTTTCCATCTTAGTAAATTACATGTTCAAATATTCGAGAATCAGGGTGTTCTAAGAATTGAACCCTTCAACCCATTTGAATACCCGAAGATAAAATACACACAAGTTTTCAAACACATAAAAAACTCCTGACACTATACAAGTTATGTGTCCATATCTAATTCATAAATGTTGTAAGAGCCAAAGTCCATGCTACCTAAAGCGCAAAACCCTCAACATTTACATAGGTTTATGAAATAAAGTTTTGAAATATAAACAATCAAACTAAGACTTGACATATTACCCCAGGTTGCGTGGCGAAGCCGTTTATTTCCATTTGAGTCACTTTTGACATCAATCAGATTTCCCTGTTAAGGTGAGTTCATAGTCATACTTTTATATGTTTTCCAAATCCCATGAGGAGATACGTGCTATAAACCATGAATACAAGTATTTTCCAACTGTATGTTATCCTGATATATTATTGCCTAAGTTACCTCCATTGCCGATATTCTTTATATCATGAACCATTAATCACTTGTGTGTGAACGCGAATATTGTGGATAGATCTATCGGGATTGACGAATCCTATTTGTCTTTACCAGTGAGGTAACTAAGCATACTATATTTGAGAATAATGGGTAATTTGGCAAATTACCTTTCCAGAAGGACATTCGTTCCTTAAATGTCATTGATATGACTTCCATGTTAATGTTTTGGTGTCATAAGCTAAGAGCAATAATATTGTTTTCTATGATAATTGTATTTGTTGCAATTATTACCTTTTACATAAACTTGTATTCAACCATTATATTGCTAACCTTTGAATTTCACTTAATGTTTGTGTTGATCCTTTTAGCATGTTTATCTTAGGTAATTAAGCAAATCTAAGGCACGGAGTGGCATGGACTTGAAGATATCCAAACTTGTTATCATTCAATCTTTATGTTTTAAATGTATTTTGGGACCTCCTTTTGTAAAACTCTGATATGTTATTGAATGATAACTAAATTTTCCAAAACGTCTCTTTTGAGTCGTTTTCTATGATTATGACTGTTGATTCATGAAGTAATACCCCTAATTTAGCTTCCGTTGCTGTGTGAATTATCGGGGTGTTACAGATTGGTATCAAGAGCCGCGGTTATAGAGAACAAGGTTAAAACCTAAACTATAACCATTTTCCATCCAAAAAAGTCCTCCGTGCCACTACTTTTCCTGAATAGTATGTGAAGAGATTTGTTTAACAAATGATACATAACTATTAAGTAAATATAAATAACTTATGTTATTTTCCACTGGGTTGTTACAGAGTTATGTGTGCATCCACCCACCCTATTATTATCCTATCTGATTCCGATGTTGAGGATGCTTTTTCCTCTACAAATACTCTTGACTATACCTCGGCTTCACCAGATTATTCCCCAGCCTCACCAGGAAACACCTCTTCTGACCATTCATAGGATTCATCTAAGGATCATTCAGCCTCACTAACCATCTCACCTTTCTACGATGATCCGTATATGAAAGTCATGTAATCATATAATGCTACTAATAATGAATCTCCTATTCCACTACCACAAGCTCCTATTGCTCCACCAACCATTTTGCCTCCATCTCTAGTGTTACCACCATCACCACTATTTGATTCCTGAGATTTCTTTCTTCCTGAGGAGATTGTGCCACCTCGAAAACAAGCCCATTTCCTATCATCCTCCTCTACTGATTCTTATTCCCCACCTCATGTATTTAATATTGGAGAAAGTTCTCATGTGACGCGTATGGAGCACCATGAGGAACAGATCAAGACTATTTTGAATCACTTAGATGAGCTCACTCTTAAGCGCATTGAGCATATGGAAGATAAGATAGAAGGTCTTGGAAATGGTCGAGTAATCATACAGTAAGATTTTGACCAACTAGAAACCAAACATCAAGAAGCCCATACCCAGATTGCTAGATTTCAGAGAAAGGAAATGGGGCATGACAACGTGATTGTTCTTGCTCGCGTTAGGATTTCTACTCTGGAGAATATCATCGAGGATATCCAGGTTCGCCACCGATCAGATATAAAGAGTCTTCTGGACATGATCCATGAACTCAAGAACCACAAGGGAGGACCACCAGACTACTAGACTAGATCCTTGCCATTTACAGCTTTTGTTTAGAATCCAACCAAGGGATGTGTGGCATAAATATCAACACTTGTCAAATTTTAGTTATGGTAAATATATAGACAAGTTATTTATGACATAATACAGTCATGATTCTGTTATACCTCACTATTTAATGATACAAATTTATGTATGTCATGGTTGTTTATCCTTTATCCTGTATTGTGATGACTCATATCTTTATGTATCCGGGATTACCATGCTTCTCTTACCATTTGGTTTTCTCGAACCTTTGTGCCCAGGTATCATGGATATGATTAATAATCAAGACATTGAGCATATGATTCCACTTACACCACCTAGAGATACTGAGCCTCCTGTTGGATCACCCATTTTATTATCTCTGTCTTTATCAGTTGGATCTTCATCACCGGTTAGGTTAACTACACCACCACCAGACTATCCCTTTGATGAGTCTATCTTTGCAGAATTGGATAACTCATTATGGATCGTACCGCGACCACTAAAAAGTGAACCAGTCCCCGAGGAACCTAATAAGTCAGATGCTTGTTAGAGTGCCCATCTCTGGAAGTCTTAGATTCCAAAATTTTCCGTTATATTCTGCAATGTAATATCAAAGGATGTGTATTTCTTTGTTAGAACTTGTATCAAATAAGTATCTATGTCAAATGATTTCAATATCACTATGAATGAAAATTTTAACAATGACTTGTGATATGACTATATCATTGTATGGATTCTTATTTTGTGTTGTCTTGTAAATGTTGATAGAATGGCTCCCAAGAGGACATCAACATCTGTAGCACCAACCATGACTCAAGCTGCCATCAAGAAACTAGTTGCTGATAGTGTTGCCGCAGCTCTAGAAGCACAAGTTGCTACCATGGCAAATACGGATAATACCAATAGGAACACCTGACAAAGAGAAACTCCTATAGCAAGAAAATGTACCTACAAAGAGTTTATGAACTGCCAACCTTTCAATTTCAAAGGTACAGAAGGGGCTGGTAGTCTCATCCACTGGTTTGAACGAACTGAATCGGTATTTCTCTGTAGTAGATGTGCCGAGAACTGCAAAGTGAAATTTGCTACTGGTACTCTAACCGAGGAAGCTTTATCCTGGTGGAATTCATTCGCCCAGCCTATTAGATTAGAGGAAGCTTACAGAATTTCCTCGTCCGAATTTAAAAAGCTCTTAATAAAGATGTATTATCCTCGAACCGAGGTCAAGAAAATGGAAGATGAATTTTACAATCTGACTGTAAAAGGGAATGATCTCAAGACTTACATTAGAAGATTCTAGGAGTTAGCAGTCTTATGTCCAAATATGGTACCAAATTCTGAGAAACTTATGGAAGTCTTCATCAAGGGATTACCCCGAAGTATTAAATGAAATGTTACCGCTTCAAAGCCTCAAACTTTGGAGGAAGCCATTACCATAACTCAAAGGTAATGGACCAAGTAACAAAGTACAATTCTATACAAGGAACCAATGATCACAAATGAAAGTTTGATGATAGAAGAACCTTCACCAACAACAACTACCAAAACAACTGTAACAACAACAATAACAACCGCAACAATGATCACCACCAATAACAGAATAGAAGGCAAGAAACCGTCAAGGATTATGCTGCCACCCCAACTAAAAACAATAGGTATACTAGAAACCTTCCATTGTGTAAAAGATGTACCCTACATCACACCGGACCTTGCACTGTCAAGTGTCATACTTGCAACAAGATGGGTCATCAGACCAGGAACTTCAAAAACAAGGGGCCAGCCACCAGGAGTAATTTACAACCAGTATCAGTAACTTGTCATGTCTGTAGAGAGAAAGGGCATTACAAAAATCAATACCCAAAAGCAAACAACAGTGCCCATGGAAGAGCATACTTGCTGAGAGACAAGAACGCTCACCAAGACCCGAACGTAGTCACAGGTACGTTCCTTCTAAACCAATATCTAGCTAGCGTATTATTTGATCCAGGAGTCGATAAAAGTTTTGTATCCATATCTCTTGCTTCTATGCTTAATATCCTAACAATTACACTAGATACCACTTATGACGTTGAAATGGCCGATGGAAATCTAGTAGGCATTAATACCATTATCTAGGGTTGCACTCTGATTTTGTTAAACTAACCTTTCGAAATTGACCTTATGCTGATTAAATTCGGTAGTTTTGGCGTCGTCATTGGTATGGATTGATTATCCAAGTATGATGCTAGAATTATCTGTGACGAGAAAGTCGTCCACATCCCAATAAACGGTGAAACTTTGATCATCCGAGGTGATCGAAGTAAAACTCGACTAAACCTCATATCCTGTATAAAAACTAAAAAGTATATATCCAGGGGATGTCAAATTTTCGTAGCCCAAGTAATGGAGAAGAAGTCAGACGAGAGACGATTGGAAGATATACCAGTAGTTAGAGAATTTTTAGAAGTTTTTTCTGAAGATCTACCCGGCCTCCCTCTAGTTTGCCAAGTAGAAATTCAAATCGATTTAATGCCAGGAGCGACACCAGTGGCTCGAGCACCATACAGATTAGCTCCTTCAGAAATGCAGGAACTATCTGACCAACTACAAGAGTTAGCACACAGAGGTTTTATCCGACCAAGTACTTCGCCTTGGGGAGCTCCTGTTTTATTTGTTAAAAAGAAAGACGGATCTTTTAGAATGTGTATCGATTACTAAGAGCTGAATAAACTCACCATAAAGAATCGTTACCCATTACCCAGGATCGATGATTTATTAGACCAGCGTCAAGGTTCGAGTGTTTACTCAAAAATTGACTTTAGATCAGGCTATCACCAACTGAGAGTCAGGGATGAAGATATTCCTAAGACTACTTTTAGAACGCGATACGGACACTATGAATTCTAAGTGATGCCATTTGGTTTAACCAATGCGCCTGCTTTGTTCATGGATCTCATGAACCGTGTGTGTAAACCATACTTGGATAAATTTATGATAGTGTTCATTGATGCTATTCTTATCTACTCTTATAACAAAGAAGAACACGCAGATCACCTGAAAATAATCCTAGAATTACTCAAAAAGAAGAAATTGTATGCCAAGTTCTCCAAATGTGATTTCTGGATCAGTATCGTGCAATTTCTTGAGCACGTGATTGACAGTCGAGGAATTCACGTTGACCCCACCAAGATTGAAGCAATTAAGAATTGGGCATCTCCTACCACACCCATAGAAGTACGCCAATTCTTAGGACTTGTCGGATACTATCGGAGATTTATCAAAGGTTTTTTGAAGATTGCAAAGCCTTTGACTGAATTAACCCAGAAAAACAAGAAGTATATCTGGGGAGAAAACCAAGAGTTAGCTTTCCAACTACTCAAACAGAAACTTTATGAAGCTCCAATCTTAGCTTTACCAGAAGGAAATGACGATTTTGTCGTTTACTGTGATGCATCACTCCAAGGTCTAGGAGCGGTGTTAATGCAAAAAGAAAAAGTTATTGCATATGCATCCTGACAAATTAAGCCTCATGAAGAGAACTATACCACTCACGACCTCGAATTAGGAGCAGTAATGTTCGCACTTAAAATTTGGAGCCACTATATGTATGGCACAAAGTGTACTATGTTCACTGATCATAAAAGCCTTCAACAAACCCTTGATCATAAAGAATTAAACATGAGACAACGTCGTTGGTTAGAATTAATAGCAGATTATGATTGTGAGATTCGTTACCATCCTGGAAAGGTAAATGTTGTAGCAGATGCCATAAGCTGGAAGGAACGAATCAAACCACTCCGAGTTAGAGCATTAGTCATGACCCTGCACCCAAAATTACCATCACAAATCCTCGTAGCCCAAAACGAGGTGATCAAAGAAGAGAACATCAAAGCTAAGAACCTACGATGAGTGGACAAAGCATTTAAAGTACGTCCTGATGGAACCTGATGTATTAAGAACCAAAGCTGGTTACCACTCTTTGGTAATTTGAGGGACTTGATCATGCATGAGTCTCATAAATCAAAGTATTCCATTCACCCAGGTTCTGACAAGATGTATCAGGATCTAAAGAAACACTATTTGTGGCCTAACATGAAGGTGATCATCGCTGAATATGTTGGCAAGTGTTTAACATGCTCTAGATTAAAGCAGAATGTTAGAAGCCATCCGGCTTACTGATACAACCAGAGATTCCTACATGGAAATGGGAAAGAATAATAATGGACTTTGTTACAAAACTACCCAAAACATCAAGCGAACATGACACAATTTGGGTCATTGTAGACCGCCTTACCAAATCAGCACATTTTATCCCCACCAGAGAAACAGATAGTATGGAAACCCTTACAAGGTTGTATATAAAGGAAATAGTTTCACGGCATGAAGTACCAATATCCATCATATCGGATCGTGACAGTCATTTCACATCCAGATTTTGGCAGTCAATGCAGAGTGCTTTGGGTACTCAATTAGACATGAGTACGACATATCATCCCGAGACAAATAGACAAAGTGAAAGAACCATCTAAACAATCAAAGATATGCATCGAGCCTATGTTATAGATTTTGGAAAAGGATGGGAAAGACACTTACCATTGGTAGAATTTTCCTACAATAACAGTTACCATGCCAGTATTAAGGCAGCACCATTCGAGGCACTTTATGGTCGAAAGTGTAGATCACCTGTCTGCTGGGCTAAAGTTAGAGATGGCCAACTTATGGGACCAGAGATAATCCATGAAACTACCGAAAAGATAGTGAAAATTCGACAACGCTTGCAAGCTGCAAGAGACCGGCAAAGGAGTTATGCCAATGTAAGGCAAAAGCCTTTGGAATTCCAAGTTGGAGACCGTGTTATGTTAAAAGTGTCACCTCGGAAAGGTGTCATCCGATTTGGAAAGCGAGGAAAGCTTAACCCCTGGTACGACCATTCAAGATCCTTAAAAGGGTCGGTCCAGTGGCATACACACTTGAGCTTCCTGAAGAACTCAGTAATGTCCACAGTACCTTCCACGTTTCTAATCTAAAGAAATGCCTATCTAACGAATCCTTCATCATTCTAAAGAAAGATCTTTGGCTCGATGACAAACTCAACTTTGTGGAAGAACCAATAGAAATTATGGATCGTGAAGTCAAGCAACTGAGACAAAGTCGTATCCCTATAGTCAAAGTAAGATGGAACTCTAAAAGAGGACCGGAATTTAAGTGGGAACACGAAGATCAAATTCATGCCAAATATCCACACCTATTTCCAAACATCACTCCGTCATCCAACTAAATCTCAGGACGAGATTTCTTTTAAGGTTGGGAGACTATAACAACCCACAATTTTCATCAATGTAATTATCTATCTATTAAATTAGATGCAATTTTTCCTCAGTATAATTTCCATCTATTAAATTAGATGCAACCATTTTCATGGAATATTTTCGCTTTATTCCATCCATAATATAACGTAACTTACATAATCAAAAGTAAACGAGCTCACGCAACCTACCATTGCTAATTTCATCAACATTTATATCTAGTAAATGCTATAATATGTCAAGCAATATGTTTTAATCACCATTTTACCATACGTTATCTATTTAACGTACTTTCCATAACGTTATATCAAAATGGATTTTAAACGTTAAACGTTTATATGAAAACCCTAACTTTATGTAATGTTTACATACAAAACATATGTACAGGATTTTAAGGCATGTGTACAAGGTTACAATCCATAACTTTTAAATAACTTTTCCCTCCTAAATTAATGTACAACTTATTTAAGCCCAAAGTACAATCTGACAAAGCATAGAATTCAAATAAGCTCACTTCCCTCCAATTTTCTTAAGGCATTTCGTACCATATTTTAGGCATGAGTTACAACTTCCCTAAGCACCATATTTAAACATTTTTTCCCTCCATTTCAGCCCCTACTCGTCCTAAAAACTAAAACCCTAACCCAAAAACTCTAATGAACCCGTCACCCCCTAACTAGCTCGAACCAAGTTTAAACCAAGCAACCACCTTTCTCCATGACACACCACATTGCTAGCCTTCTTTTACCTACTTGTCATCACCTTGTCACCACCAAGCAACCACCCTACCACCTCCATCACCACCCTTGCTCACCAAGTAAAACCCTTGTCACCTCCTTTGATTTTCGAACCATCTCCACCACCCTACACTTCTCCATACTACTTTCCTAGCTTCCATTAGTCACTACTAGCCCTCCTTGTCATGTTAGCTAGTCCTTGGCCACTACACCAAGTAAACTTGGTCACCATTCTTTCTTTTACCCTATATATACATGCATACATGTACACCCTTAAAATGCATCACTAAGTTTCATACTAGTTCAAAATCATGATCTAACCAAGCCATAGAATAGAAGAAGGAAAGTATAAGCTATTTAAAAGCCAAGGTTAAGAAGAAAGAAGCTCTTGATTCATCTCATAAAGTCTTTGGGTTATAAATTGCTCATTTCAACCCATTTTATCAATTTGTATACTAGTAAGCCTTTTTCACTCATTCAATAAGCTCTTGTATTGTTTTAGATCATATATCAGCTCCTATACATCCTTATGATCTAATGAAATCAGCCCTTAAACCCTAAAGCTAACTCATTTGGTTTTCCTAAACCAAAGGCACTCTAAAAGCCCTAAAAAGCTATTTTCATGAACCTAATAAGCTATAAGCCATAAGCTGATTTAATAAGCTATTCTAATAAGCTAATATACCATTTTTATAAGCATAAAAACTAATCCTAAAAGCCCTCTAAACCAAACGTGCCCATTATGGATTTTTAAGCTCATAAGCTACAAGCTCGTAAAACTTACTTATTTTAGCTTATAGTAATAAGCTACAAGCTTCAAAACTAAATTAGATTTGAAAAATACAAAGTATATGGTATTTGGACTAAAAACGCAAAATATTTCATGCATAGGGGTATATATTGTAACTTTTGAAATTATTAAACTTTTAGGCCAAAAATGTAATTATCCTAAAGTTAAACTTCAGGGGTTTGTTTTGCCATACTCTAAATTAAAACCCGACACATTTGTCGTTATCATTCATCGATCAAAACACTATAAAATAATTATGTTATATATTTAACATAATTTATCATCTACTGGCTTTTGAAGAAACTTAAAACGATAAAATCTTATCATTTAACTATAACGTATCACGTTACTAGGGAGTTTCATGTGAGGGGTTTTTATAGGAGTAGACGTTTTGATGAGTTGCTGGATTTATAATTTAAAGTGTCCTAGCTCCTCAAACATTTACTACATGACCTCTGGATTATGATAGCCCGAACAATGAGACGATGTTTTCACAAGTTAATAAACCAAATGAATAATTACGTTAAACTTTATGAAATAAAGTTTTGAAACAATCAAACCAAGATTTGACATATTACCCCAGGTTGCGTGACGAGACTATTTACTTCCATTTGAATTAAATTCCAAATCAATCAACTACCTTATCAAGGTGAGTTCATAGTCCCACATTTACATGTTTTCTAAATCCCGTAGGGAGATACATGATATAAACCATGAATACAAGTATTTTCAACTGTATGCTATCCTGATATATTATTGCCTAAGTACCTCCATTTGCCATAAGGCCCCACTATCATGAACCGTTAATTACTTGTAACCGAACGTACTGGTTGAGTAAGCGCGAATGCCACAAATAGATCTATTGGAACTAAACTTCCCCGTCCAGGTTCTGGTACATACATGGCTAGCGGACGCATTTCATTTGAGGAACTCCGGGGGTTTGGCAAAGCACGCGCTTGGGGCAACAACTTATGAATAACATTTACTTAAGGCTTCAGTGTCATGAGCTTAGTGTAATAATATAATATTGTTTACCATGATAATTCTATTCGTTGCAATTATTACTATTAAATTGACTTGTATTCAACTATTACATTTCAAACACTGTGATTTTCACTCAACCGTTATGTTCATCCTTTTAGCATGTTTATTTCAGGTAATTGACCAAACTATGGCACAGAGTGGCATTGGACTTGAGGACTTCCAAATATGTTATCATTCAACTTTTATATTTTCAATGTACTTTGGGACCTCTTTTATAAAACTCTGATATATTATTGAATGATAACTAATTTTTCCAAAACGTCTCTTTTGTGTCGTTTTCTATGATTATAACTGTTGATTCATGAAGTAATACCCCAAATTAGCTTTAGCTGCTATATGTCAAATAAGGGGGTGTTACAAACCACCTCATGATCAAATTCAGTTTCAACAATCACCTCATCACCTTTAAGATCATTTACCCCAAACATATCTTCACAACCATACCTCCACTGAGTTTCATCAACCAATGTAAACTCTGCATCTTTATCAATGTCATCAATTTTCCTCCCCTGTTTGGATGCATCCTCTTGATCACCGAAACTAGCTTCATCAGAGGAAATCACTTTTGCAAATCTACCAACCTTGTATAATCTTTTAAGCTTGTGAGTTTTTGACCCTTCTTTCTTCTCTAACTTCTTGACTCTTAGTTTCAAACTTGTAATCTCTTGAGCTTGAGCAGTCTTTGTGTTCTCCAGGTCAAGAACTCTTTGTTGCAATTTGGTACAAAATTCCATCAATTCCTTAAGTTTCATACTGACCTCACCACTTCGAAGTGTGTCACCTCTTGCGAGTAGTGGATCATTAGAATGTTTAGATACATTCTCAGACCTAGTCTGAGCAATTGTATCCCCTATGGTTTCGTGGCGCCTGGGACCACTAACTGAACTAGTTCTTAAGGAACTTGGTTCATTAAGTGTTGCCTTGGATTGGGTCTTATTGATGTTACCCCTATCCTGCTCTGCATCTAAGCTAGTAGCAATAGTGACTATCCTTTCCAAACTGTCATCCATCTCCTCATTGACAGCCTCATCTGCAACATTGGTTGTAGGACCACTAGGTTGAGGTACCTCAATGTCCTTTCTCTTTGGCCTTCTTGATCTTTGTTTCTTTTGGGGTTGAGATGTTGATGGTTGAATAATGGTGGGTGTGTCATGGGGATCAGTTGGATTTGCTGAACCTTCACCTATTTCTTCTTGAGCTTGTACCACCATTATTGGAAATAAGGGTGTTTCTCTTCTAGAAAAGCCTTTCCCTACCCTTCTTATGTTTCTAAAAATCTTCTTAGTATGAGAGGGTGTAACATAAATCCTTTTATGATTTGACATTCCTTCTAGTTGTTTCTCCAAAAACACTTGTACAAATTTTGGATACATCAAGAATTTACCAGACATATTCTCCAAATTTTTCACCATACTTTCAAAAATGTATTTTGAAAAGTTAAACTTCTGGTTTGTAGCTAAACAGATAATTGCAGAAGCCAAAGTGCTACTAAATTCATTCTGTTGAGATTCTTGATTTGATGAGACAAAATAAATAAAAGAATGAAACAAAAGGATCAGAATCGTCATTAAAGAATTCTACAAGCTGGTGGAGAATTATTGAAGATTTAGTTAGAGATATCAAAATATAAAGATTCTGGAAGATCTCCTTAAGAAGATAAAGATAACAGAAGATATGAAGATATTATTTAAATGTTTAAAAGATTTACTTGCTTATATATTTTTGTTAACTTCCTTTGTAAGTCATGATCTCTCTATATAAAGAGATCATAGACACATAGTTTTTGTATCCAGAAAAGTGTGTGTATCCAGAAAAACATGTGTGTGTAACTGGATTAATGTAGACATCTAGTTGATGTTTGTAGCCTCAAGGATCTTTGATCCCTGTTACATGTGGTAACCGTTCTATACTAATCATATAGAATTGGGGCTTGGTGGAAACGTATGGTAATAAAACCTTGTTCAATAACAATTCTCTTCATTATATTCCGCTGCATAATTGTTATCATTGTTATTGTTTATCCTAGATATAAAATCTAAACAATCTGAGCTTAAACGATTCTTTAGTTTTCATAATTGGTATCAGAGCCATGGGGCTCTTGATCTAGGATCTACAAGGTTTGTTTTGATGTCAAATTTATGAAGAAACGAAGGTTCAAGTTTTTGTTTTGGATGCTAGTCATATTCGTCAACATTAGGGTTTGTCAAACCCTAATTATAATCAAAGCAGAAACATGTTATCATGTGTGAACGACATCAAGGAGGAGCAACAAGTGTTTCCTGATTCGATATCAATGTTGTAATGTTTACGGAATGTTTCAACTGCCAAGTAAACAAGAGAACATTAGTAAGTTGTTAGTACTGCTCGTTTATATTTAAGTACCGCCACAGATAAAAGTTAATGCTGTTTGTGTTTATTAATTCTGTCAAGTTTATTCGGTTAGTACTTGATCACGTCCAAACTACACGTATATAAATATATATATATATTAATACGTAATAATAAGGATAGGCCAATAATAATATAGTAAGTATTTTCCGTCGGGTTCAAGAAAATCGCTTTTAACCAAAGCAATTATCAAAAACCTCCCGGGTCGTTTCCTCGGCGAGAAGTGAATGGAAATCTACGTTCAAGTTGTAAATCGAGCTTGATTATCACTTAAATTTTTAATGGATTGGTTTTCTAAATCTACTAAAAGAGAAAGCATATAAAAGGGAAACTAAACTTTTGAATTTAAACTATATTTAAACTAATATTAATTTTAAGATTAAAAATTACGAGATTATACTAAAATTGATCTAAAGGAAATAAATAACGAAAATGCTTGCTAAGTGACGTGAAATGTTCATTAAGTGCGGGCTTTAGGTTTAACGAATTAAAATCCTTCGAAAACAAATTTCAAGAAATTTAAATGACAAATAAAGTAAAGTAAAGTAAAGTAATTTAAATGACAAGTAAAGTAAATTGCATTAAAAATAAACGACGGTATTTAAATTGGAAAATTCTAATGACTATTAATTTTTTAAACCTTTTTAAACCCGCACCTAAATTCCAAATCACTAATCACTTAGAAAGCACAAATGTTAACTACTCACTAATCATAACAAATAAACTAGCAACAATCATAAGATCAAACATAAACATTTTAAGCTAATAATTCTAAACTACTAGTATTAAAAAGGGAAAAAGGGTAACCGAATGAAGAACCGCAATGATATAAAATCACCCGATCTTACAAACTTGATAAACAAATAAGTTTATTGATTGCAGTCTTACGTACCTATAAAATATATAATAAAAATACTACTTAGGTAAATTCCAACTATTCACCTTTAACTAAG
>BQNB010059976.1:27500-37101 GCA_026074375.1 Tanacetum coccineum | reverse complement strand
ATCATGCAAGTTTATTTTCCTTCATTTAAGTTACACATGTTAGCCATGACATAGTCATATATTTCAACTCTCACTTAACTTATTTTATAAAAGGAATAAACCCATTTTATCTTTCACATCAAAATTATTAATTCGTACTCATGTTATATCAAATACATATAGGTTTGATGATTTCTAATTTCATTATTTAAATGAAATGGCGTCCTAATTCATTTAAGTAAGGGGATCATAAACTCACCTCACTTACGCATATTTAACACGACACTTATACTAATCCAAAAATTTCATTATTTTTCTTACTTTACATATTCGATGATTTGTCATATAACTTCTCTATTTTCAAAATCTTTATTGTATTTTGCAATTTCGTCACACAATCTATTTCATCTTTAACTTAGATAAGGTTCGTTACATGATACTTGTCACTTCTATACATTATCAATACTTTGCATTATCATATTGTGTACTACATTTACTCTTCAACTTCTTGTTTATCATATACTCGATTTTATGCAATACTATTACACTAGCTTTGGATCTAATATTGCTAACATTTCCACAAAGGGACTTGGCCTTTCCCCAAAGGGCTTCACCACTTAACCTTTCCTCAAAGGCACTTAACCTTACCCCTCGCGGGTATCACCAACCTAAGTTCGCCTTAACACATCTAACCAATGTTGTGAAAATGCTAGGTGCTAATCGGACGGTCGACCACCTTCGAGGTGGAATCTACCTAGGCGGATTAAAATTTTGAAGTATAAATATTATAAATAACAAGATGAACACTCACGCAAAGCGACGATTTATAGCGGAAAATAATTATACATGTGAACTTGTACTTTTGGTGTGACCCTTAATGCAACACTTACATGTTCAATTTATAATCATTTGCGTGAAAAAAAGTATACGAGTTATAAACGAAAAATGATAATAGTTTGAGGATTTGAGGATTAAACAATATTTAAGTTTTGTTACAATTTCTAAAGTTTTTCAAGTTTTAACATTTCAAGTTTTAGGATTCAAGAAATGTCATCCGCCCTTTATATATAGTATAGATATGTATAACTAATGAAGTGTAATTTTATACACTTTTTCGGGGTCATTGAACCGTTAAAATCATCCAAATATGCTCGTTTATTGCACTAAATTTTTTCTATTAGCGTTACAGGTACTTGGGAAGCCCTTGGATTGAATATACATGTCGATTTGGAGAAGAAACAAAGATAAAAGACAAGTTTCAGCTTCATCACCACCTTTCTGACGCCTTCACCAAAAGCGCCCATAAAGTGTTAAAAATAAATCAATTCTAACGACTCAGTAAGTCCCGACGGCTTAGCTGACGACGTCAAGACCATCAAGGGACGGCGTTAGGATTCTTTGTGACACCATTAGAAAGAGGGTTGGAAGTAAACCCTAATTGTCGACGGCGAGGTGATGACGTCAAGGCTATAACCTGATGACGTCAAAGTGAAATCTCTATATATATTGTTGCATTATTTTTATTAAAACGTGTGGAACTTTGGAGAGTTTATCGGAGCTGATACTTAGACGATTAAGGCTTTTTATGCCTTTGTTACTTCAAAAACTCACATGTATCATTGAGTTAAGCTATTAAATATTTAATCATTCAATCATGATGTCTTTCAATTGTTTGATTAATTGTTTATCTTTTCTTATTGTTAACATGTTAGGCTAAATTAATTAGTGTTTGCTTATGATTGCATTAAACCTAGTTATAATACGTGATCTATTGTTTCTTACTAGTAGTGTGCGCGCTAGGTAGTAGAAAACTAGTTACACGCCCTACCTTAGCTAGACGTCTACTAAAACATGACTAATTAACAAACCCTACATCTTAGGTATAGTTAATTTAGGTGAGTATTTATTGCACGTGGTTTAACTAGGGAGTAGTGCATCTTAAGTGAGCACATTTGTTTACCTATACGCGGGTGTGACCAACCGACAACTGAATTAGGGAATAGTTCATATTACACTAGCAAGGGAGTGACAACGCGATAGATTAGGTAGAGTAACTAGGGAGTAGTGCATCTTAAGTGAGCACATTTGTTTACCTATACGAGTTCTCGTCACTTTTACATTTTTGCATAATTAGGAGTAGTTTAATTTAGTTAAAACCCCTATCTCAAAATATTAGATTTACTTGCTTTTTAAAAAAAATATAAAAACACAAAAATGCTCTTCTCTCATCCCTTATACCTTAGTGACATACATTTCGAGCCTACCTCACTATTCCTCTAGAGAACAATCAAACCCCCAAGTCTTGCCTATAATACACAACAATGATTAGGTACTCTGCCTAGGAGGGTTGTAAAACTTTTGTGGTTTAAAACTCGTCGTATCAAGTTTTTAGCGCCGCTATCGGAGAATAGTCTAGGTTTCAGATTCTATCTAGCTTAGGTATACTCACTGATTCCTGTCAAGTGAGATTTCATTTTCTTCTCAAATAGCTTTCTTTTAGTCTATCTTTTCTGTGGAAAACTATAAAGGGGGTTGAATAGTTTACCGCTTTTTAATTTAAGGTTTTAAAGTGTTTGTAAAAATTCTAGATTCGACTTTATGTGAATTCAACACTTGCACAATATAAACAATATACTTATCTAAACAATTAATAAGATAGTATGAGAAAATAATGCAAGACAAGAGATAAGAGTAAGAATAATCAAACCACAACGCGAGGATTTATAGTGGTTCGGTAACGAAGCACCTCTTCGCCCTACTCTACTCCCCGAGCACCTAACTCGAGAGTTTTCTTCACTATGTCAACAAGCTCCCTTATGGCGGAGAAAACCGTACACAACGTTGCTTACACCGATTTACGACACAAAGCTAAATGTCGAGTTCTAATCTTAGCTAGAACCAATCTATCACAACACGACTTCACTACTTGTTCACGACTTCACAACTTCACGACTTCTTCACAACTTCAAGACTTCACTTCACCACACTACTTATATCATAACTATCTAACACTACTTGGTAAGATCACCACGATCTAACTATACTTACAAAGATCGCCAAGATCTAGCTACTACACACAAATACAAGATATACAATTTATTTACAAATATGTGATATGAATGCAAAAAGGTTGCAATACACACTAAGGTGTAATACTTCTTCACTTGATGATGGAAGTATTCTTCTCTTGCATTTGAAGAATTAAGCTTGGATAACATGGAAACAAAGCTTTATGATTAAATGATCAAAGGATTTTAGAGAGGATATGTGGGCTGTTTTAAGCAGAAAGAATGAGTGCAAAAGGTAAGAAAATAGTGGGGAAAAGTCTAGTATTTATAGGACAAACTGGAGGAGCGTCAGTCTATGGGCGGTCCCCTTAAATAGGTGGGCGGTCCCCTTAAAATTAAGGGGGCCGCCCTAGACTAGGGGCTCCCCAGTTTGTCTTTTGTGTAGGGGGAATTTTTTTGAACTTTTCTAGCCGTTTTAGGTCCAAAAATTTGAATTTCAAAATGTTTATTTTGAATAAAACATTTCTTTTAATTGTAGAAAATGTTTTGTAATGTTTATAAAAATATCTACAACATTTTATAAAATTATAAGGTTGAATAAAAATTTCCTTTTATCATAAAATGCATTAAGCATTTGTTTATTCATACATTTATGTGATTAAATTATCGAGATGAAAATTAACTACTAATTACTTGTTTACGTTTTAATTTTACATTGAACGTTTTTATATTTTATGATTATCAAAACGTAAGGATGTGAATAATATTAATAATATTTTTAGGCATTATTTCTATCAACAATCTCCCCCTTTTTGATGATTACAAAATTTAAACTCATTAAATGTAGAATTATTTTTAAACAAGTATTTAGTGAGTTTTATGTCATTTCTCCTCCTTTTTGTAAAATCAAAAAAGCATCGTCGAGAATTGCAAGTAAAAATGACGGAATAAAAGCTCTCCCTTGATGTGTGCCCCCCTCGTTCGAGGGCACCAAGGAATCGAGCTATGGTTTCTTAGCTACAAAATCAAGTTAGAACAATACAAATATTTCTAACAAGTAGCAAGAAAGAAGGAAATATAAGACAAGAGCAAGCAATATTAAAGCAAAAGATACTTCATTCATTTAGGACAATGTGTGTAGTCTACACACAAGCATACATAGAAACTAATATGCTTTAGAAGCATATTGATATAACAAAAGACTAAAAAAATCCTAAATGGCCATAGAAGGATTTTAGACTTGCTTGTGATTCAAAAGTGTTGAACGATTATTTGTAGCCATATGGTGAGATTAGTTGATTGTGGATGGAGAGTTTGGAGCGGAGGCGGTCATGGGAGGATAGTCTCGTTGGACTCTAGGTGGCGAGTGAGGAGGAATTCAATCCAATTGATATCCTCACTTAAGGCAATGAATTATTTTTGGGTGAAAATGCAACAAGGGCAATACCCAACATGAGATTCAACTTAGTTAATGTTGAGGGTGTGTGGTAGGTTTGGAGAGTAAGGTGATGAGGAAATTGTTGTTTTGTTGTTATTGGGAGAGATGCATGGCTAGGAGGTTTGATAGGTCTTAAAGTTGATTAATGTCATCAACAGGGCTTTCTCTACTTGGAGATGGAGGTGGTATGTGTTGAATTTGGTTGTCACTTTGAAGTGAAGCTTGAGTGTGAATAGCATGTGTATTGATGGGTGAGATGCGAGATGAAGGATGTGAAACAATTTGTGGTGATTTGGGAGTGTCCTTAATGTAAGGATTTGGTGATGCTTGATTTGGGTGATTGTTTTCTTGAGTTGGTTCATGATAAGGGGTGAGTGGTTTTGGCTTTGGTATGGGTGAACTTATATTAAGTTCATTGGATGTGTTACAAGGATTGAGTTTCTTCCTCCAAATGGATTTCACACTCATTTTGGCTACCCTTGATGGTTAGGATATGGGTTTGTTGGGAGGTGTCATTAGTGAGGATGATTGTGATAATGATGGTTGAGGATGTATTTATAGTGGAGGAAAGGTATAAATTTAGGAAGAATGAACATTTAAGGGACCAAATCCAAGAATTGTTTGTGAATATAGGGAAACAGTAGCTAAGTCTAGAGGGTATTAGGTTAAGGAGGAATGAAAAATACTGTTTTTCTCGTGCCAGCTAGGGCGGTCCCCTTAATTAGGGGCCAGTCCCCTTAAAGATAAGGGGGCCGCCCTTTATGAATTAAGGGGGCCGCCCACTGCAATTTCCTAGATTTTCCCAAAATTGATTTTTCTTAAAAGTTTTGTGAGGGTTTTAGTTTTGGTGGTTGATTTGCAGCAAGTCCATCCTTTTATGGCAATTAAGATGTTTTAACACATAACAATTAAGTATTCAACAATCTACATATATATGACAAGATGTAGGATAAAATAATTTCACAAAATCTTGGCATATAAGCATTTATGAATAGAGGAGCAAAAGAGTGAAGAACGTAGCAATGATATAATACACCAACACATTTTTTTGACAAGAGAGTTTAAGTTTAAAAAAACAAATAGAACATTTGCTGTAATACAGTGTGTGCATAATGTGTCAGAATGTAGAGTAGAGATTATTTCGACACTAAGACATGACAACCTAAGAAATAATCCAGAGGCTCCTTGATTTAATTTTGCTCAACCAAGATTATTGAAAAAATATATGTTGGATTATATATTTTTGACAACAAGTAAGAGACCATTATGCATATGTGAAAAAAATGTTTTTAGCATATCTCAACAATATATGAAAATTAATTTTCATGTGATCCTAGATGTGAGAAAGACTTTCTTTAAAAAATAATAGATTGGGACTATTGTATATATATATATAATGAGATATGTATTTAGATAGTGAAATTTGTAAAAGTTTGCTTATAGGTTTTTCCTAATCTTGTGTTTTTGTGCAAAACAAAAATGCTAGACCACAGAGAGAAAAGAAAAAAAAATTGTCAGTGGGTAAGGTGACCCCTTAAAGTCTGGGCGGTCCCCTTAAAATTAAGGGGGCCGCCACCTGCTGAGAATTTTTTTCTCAGATTTTTTTGACAAATAGTTCATTTCTAATTTTTAGTGGTGAAAACTTAGTCAATTTGTTCCATCATTCCTAGACCTAGGCGTAAGTAGTTAAATGGTTCACGTTTAAGTGGTTTACGTTAAATTATGGCTATGTTCGTATTCGATGAGACCTTTTTCTATTAGAGATATTCCCTTTTTGAACTTTATCACGGAGGAAGGTCGGTGGCGAATTTCTATTGTGTTTTGTTCGTGAGTGTTTGACAAGATTCTTTCTTAAGTTCTTATAGCCCCTTTGCCCTTTGTTATCCACATTATTGGAATATCGTCTAATCCTAATGCCATAGTCATACGAGGCTTGTTTCATTCATAGGCTGTTGAATGCCTTTCCGGCGACTTACATATTTCGCTCTCGGTATTTTTTTTTTCTTTTTTTCTTTGGTAGTGGAGATGGCAAAGAGCGGTTTGCTTCTTCGAAATCCCCCCCCCCCTAGATGTTAAACTAACATCCATGAACGTGCATAACACCTACTAGTGCTCTTGCGATTATACGTAAATCTCCCGACATGATCCGAATCCGCTTAAACTATTATTTCTTGCCGGATCTCTAGGATACCATAATCCTAAAATGCATGAGTGCTTTAATGTATCGGAAGATTTCTTCTAACCGTTAGGTGGTGGGAGGTTTTGGGATCCTCTTGAAAGGTGCACAAACAGGCAAACACTAAAACTGATATCGAGTCTACTTGCGTTAAGCATAATAAAACTAACTATCATGCCTCTATATTTTGGTTTATCTACGGTCTCACCTTCTTCGTTCTTGTGAGTTTGGTTTTTCGTAGATTTAGGGGTTGTATTAAACTTAGAGTCTTTCTTGTCCAAATTTCTTATGCATTTCCTTAATATATTTTGATTGATTTTAAAATATATTCCATCATCTAATTGTTTTATTTGTAATCCTAATAAAAAGTTTAGTTCCACCATCATACTTATTTCAAACTCATCATGCATGATTTTGGAAAAGTCATCACACATTTCTTGACAAGTAGATCTGAATATAATGTCATCAACATATATTTGGACAATAATGATGTTGGAGTCTTTCTTTTTAGTAAAGAGAGTGTTATCTACCATTCCCATGGAATAATTATGTTTAATAAGAAAGGCTTTTAGTCGATCGTACCAAGCTTTTGGGGCTTGTTTTAGACCATAAAGAGCTTTCTTAAGTTTATAAAGACATAATTTGGTTTTGCGGAAGTCATTGTTAACACCGGAAGGATGTGCCCGTAAACCTCCTCATTGATAAAACCGTTAAGGAATGCACTCTTCACATCCATTTGGTATAACTTAAAATCTAGTGCGCAAGCATAAGCTAAAAGTATTCTTATGGACTCTAGTTAGCTTTACGGGTTGCATTATGTTTCATCTAATCAATTCATTCTTGTGATTATAAACATTGGGCTACCAACCTAGCTTTGTTTCTAGTTACGACCCATTTCATCGAGAGTTTACTTCTTTACCCAATTTTGTTCTATAATGGTCACATCCATAGATTTTGGGACCTAAATTCCCAAAACATAAATTGTTATAAATTGGTTTTGTTTCTCTTGCATGGCCCACATTTACCCATTTTCGGCTTTTAATGCTTTAATTTATATTTTTAGGTTCTATTGTTTAAATAAAGCAAAAGAAATTGCTTTTGTCTTGAGCTTGCGACCTAAGAGTTCTTTGATTTAGATTACCAATAACGTTTTCTAGGGGATGACTTTTAGATTCTTTAATGTTTGCCATTTGATTATTTTTATAATGATAAATGTTTCTAGATCATATGACATATGGGTTGTTTTTACTAACTCAATAGGTCTTTCTTCTTCGACAAATTCATTTTCCCTAATTCTTTCCAATGTGTTGTTTTAGGTGGAGGTGGAGTTTTATCGAAAGTTACATGCAATAACTCTTCAACTTTCATTGTTTGTTTGTTAAGTATTATGTAAGCTTTACTATTTTGCGAATATCATAGGATAACGTCTTCTGTTGACTTTGGGGTTTCGTACTTGGTTGAGGTAATCTCTTGTATTAAGAATAAAACATTTACTTCTGTGTTACTCTAAAATAGTTTAAAGGTTTGGTTTCCTACTCTTAACAACCTCGTTCCGGAATTTTTTCCTATATACGTTCTAATAGAAACATCTAATTAATTATATAAGTTGATTTTGTATCGACCGCATTGCTCAAAATTTTTGAAGGAAGGGATTATTCATTTAACATGGTTTTTTCATTTCTTGTAATAATATGATTTTTTCTTTCTTCTACCCTATTTGATTGTGGGTACGGAGGAGCAGAAAATGTGAGATATCCCATTAAATCAACCTTATTTTCCAAATTGTACTTCCATTATCAAAATTCACCCCGACCATGATCCGTTCTAATTGTTACAATAGAACATCCTAATTTTTTGTGGTTCATTTTGCTAAAGATTCAAATTCTTTGAAGCTTCAGGTTTGTTTGCTATAAAAATCCTTTGTCATGTGTATCGAGAATAGTCATCTTCTTCGATTAATAGGTATAACGATTTCTCCATAGCTTTGTTTATGGCAGAAGGGGCCAAACAAATCCATGTGAAGTGTTCTACGCATATAGTTGTTTGAGTCTATATTTTTGTCTTGTGACTTACGTGAGTTGCTTTCAACTTTTGCAGATCACAACAATGGTCAGGTCATATTTAATTGTAGGTAGATTTCTAACTAATTCTTTAAATGCTAATGATTGAATTAGTTGCATATTAGCGTGACCTATCTTTCATGCCATAGTGTGGAATTTTCGTCTAATGTTCTCGTTGCAGGCATATTTTGTCTTTCGGTTTATTCCTAGTTTCATTACGTTATATCCTTCCTTTCCTAATTCCTTTATCTATTACTTTTTCGTTTTTTGATTATTTCATACGTGTTCGGGGTAAATATTACTTTGCATTTATTATCACATATTTGACCTAAACTAAGCTAAGTTATAAGTTAAGTTTATCTTTTCGTGCTAATCATTTTCAATTATTAATGAGTCTGGGAAATCATACTTTGCTATGATTTTACCGCGTAGGTGCTTCTGGAAATTACGTTCCTCTGTTGTGATGCTTTTGTATGAAGATAAACAAAACTTTTGATTTATCCGGTCATGTGTTTTGAGCATCCACTATCTTTAATCCACTCATCAGGTTCCAAGTTTACTCCTAAGCATATTTCATCAGGCGCTTGAGCTACAAGACAAGTTTCATCTTTAGTCTTTTCCACTTCATCTTCTCCATTATCGCTCCATGCTCCTCCAATAAATGCTCTTTGATCGTTGTTATTTGGCGGCTTTGAGCATTCTCCAATAAAGTAACTTGGGTCACCACATCTAAAACATTTTCTTTCACTTTTACCATAACCATCATTTCTACTTCTTTGGAATGTTTTTCTATCGCCTCATGGTTGTCTTACAAATCTTCCTCGTCTCTTGAAGAATTTCTTGAATTCCTTTACGGCCATAGCATACTCTTCGTCTTCGCTATCAGAGCTTGAGCTATCTTCATCATTTACTTCCTTTTTCACTTTTAATGCAAGTTTGA
>BQNB010059976.1:0-15000 GCA_026074375.1 Tanacetum coccineum | reverse complement strand
TCGCGCCCCTATCGTTTGTCATACCAAATCGTGTCATCTTTGGTAATCTGAATAACCCTAAATTCATATGCCTATTTCAATTTTGAGGACGAAATTTTCTTTTTAGAGGGGAAGAGATGTAAAACCCAAAAATTTGAATTTCATTTCATTTTGTTAATTTGAAATATAACCTAAAGTTTAATTTGGAATTAAAACCTTAGGTTATAATTAATTGTGTATTATTAAGTTATAATATAAGATATATAGTTTTAAAAAAAAGTATAATTCCCTAATTTATATATATAAATCCGGCCCCCCTAGGAATATATTTTGATTTTGTTATTTTGTTTATTTACTTTCCTTTTTGTTTATAAAACCTATTTTAAGAAATAAGAGTAAAAAGGTTTTTAGCAAATATTATGTAATCTTCAAAAATGAGAAAAAAATATTTTGTCCCCCCTCTTTTCCTTCATTAGGCCGGCCCCTATGGGGAGTTATTTACCAAAATCTTTTATTTTTGAAGCTTAGCTTATTTTAGGAAAAGAGTGTAGGAAAAAGGAGATAAAATCTTTTAATTTTGCAAGAAAGTTATTTGTGTCTTCCCCTCCCTTTTCTTCTTATATAGCCGGCCATATTCCTCCTCTCCACCATTATTCTCTCAAAAACTTTACTCCAAAAACTTGTGTATTTCATCCATTGAGTTGAAATGGAGGAAGTTGGTGTGTAGGTGGTTCCGGTTGGTTATTCAAGTTTTGGTGTTTGTGGTGTAATTCTTTGGTGTTCTTGGTGTGGTATTCTTGTTCTTGTATCTATCTTAATCTTCATAAGTATTCTCCATGTTCCTCTGTTTCATCTTTGTTTTTACATGGTTCACATATGTAGTTTTATTAAAAAAACCTAAAAGATTGTAAAGAAAACATGTGTTCTTAATCTTGTTAAATTATAGGGCTTAATCTTGTTAAAATCATGTAATAACATGTTATGAAACCCTAGATATCATTAATGGTGTAATTCATAAGAAAATACAAGATTAGAAACCTTAGGGTTTGTTTTGATTGGAGAAAGTTAGGGTTTTTATGTTTAAAATTTCTGGGCAAAATTTTGGGTAATGTTCAACGGGGTGTATCTTGGTGATAAAAATGAGTTTTAATATGATTCTTGAGCCTAAAGTTAAATTCAAAGAGTCTAGTTTCTGGAAAATCCGGCCTCATGTCAATGGAGGTCGGGAAGGTCGAGTTTTAGATTTTATAAGATTATGTTCAGTGTCGATCTAGATAGAATTTCTATCTGATAAATTCTGTAGTATAGTATTTATTTTTTATTTCTCAAAAGTATGGGAGTTAGCCTCTAAAATTTGATTTTGGTAAATCTCATGATATTAGCTACTCGTGATTGTTTTTAGAATTTTCTGAGGTTGTATAAAGTAGGTTTTTATGCGTCTTACTATTTGAAGGTTATGTCAGATCATTTTCGGGATAGTTTTGGTGACAAGGGTTATAGAGTGTATTTAAACATGGGAAAATGATAATCCACCAAAATTCATAGACATACTAGACATATATGGGAACCTCTGTAATTTTTGGTATATTTTTAAAAGTTGTTTTTATGGGTCTTTTAAGCTTGGAAACTTACCTTAAAAACTGGACAGATTTTGAAAATTTCAAAAACCTTAATTAGGTCACTTAAACTCTATATATGGTAAGACCAAGTGATAAAACTTATAAAATAAGATAGATAATGACATGTAATCGTGGGTTCTTGTAGATTCAGTGAAGAGGTTGTGATCTTTTGTCTTCGTGTTCATTCTCTCCCTTGCTTCTTCGTTAAGGTACCGATATTCCGTCCTTTTAATAAGGACACCTTATGATTTAAATCTCCATTATTTTAGTTACTTTGTTCCAGTTGATATTCCGTTTGATCTTTGCTATCCGTAATCATGACTCCTTTGATATTTACTGATATTCTGTTTGATTTGATATTCGTAATTATGATTATGTTGATCCTTATTTGAATATGATGTTAGATCCGTTATCTTTACCTAATCATTAGTATCTTGTTCTCTTATATCTTCTGCCTAAATCTTGCCTGAGCTATTTGAACTAGTCATGGAGGTACCATGACCATGTCATTGATGCACCAATGGCATGACACTATCTGTGGCGGTGTGATTAGTCCACGACGTTCCCTTTTGAATGATGGCCTTTGATTATTATTAGCTTACATTTATGTACACTCGTCATTATACTTGTCTATATGGATATGACTTTGTTTTGCAGGGAGCGTATGGATGCATCCTAGGTACTTTATTCCGTTCAATTAAGGTGAATGGTAGTGTGTGTGCAATACACCCCATATTACATTTAGTACATCAAGAGTTGCTTGCTGTGACATTGTATTATGTGGTCTATTTGATGATATTTGTTTATAGGGTTCTATTCATGTTTCATGTTTAGACATGTGTTGAGCTTCTATGGCACTACTTTGTTTCCTTAATCTTATTATCGCTTATTAATTCTAATTATGACATTTGTTAAGCAGATTCTCGTGATCTGTTTCGTTCATTCTTTTATCTTATTACCGTTGTTGTTATTATATCTGTTCATTGAGCGTTAGCTCAGCCGCATTTTCTTTTCCTGACGGCAATACTAAGCGGGAAAGCTTGGCGATTTGAGTGGATGAGTGTAGGAAGCTTTAGAGGACTGTTGGGATCGATGTACTTCTAATATGTTGAACCTTTAATTGTAAAGAATATTATCCATGAATAAATCCAAGATATTAACTATGTAAACGATGACACTGAATAACAATCAACTTATGCGGAATCTAATGTGATAATATTAAGAAGAACACACAAGCAATTAATCAAAAGTATTACTTTTATTATACACCTTGAACCTTGCCTAACTTTGCAGATTCCTCAAACACTATAACATAATCGCTATAAACTTCTTCTAAGACTCGTACTTGTTCTTGTTTTCATACCTAACTATGCCTTCTAATGGGTCCTTTTATAGACTTCAAGGATAACCCTATTGGGCTTACAAACCTGCCATGCTTATCTTCTCCTAATACAACTCGTCATGTATATCTTCTCCTAGTACAATCCTTCTAAAACTCTAAAACTATTATAAGCAGTACTTTGATATCACTAACAGTACTTTTCTATAACTAACAGTACTTTTATATAATGAGCAGTACATTGGATTCACTAACAGAACCTTTGTTATTATATCAGCTGTAGTACTTTACAATATTTCCTAATACAATCCTCTCCTAACTTGATGGAACTTGCTTAATTCAAGTTTTCTCAGTTTAAAACTTCTTATGGAAATCTTCTTCATGCACTGACTTTATCTTCATCTTGATCTAGTTTCAGATCAGTTGAATATTCAAATTACCTTTTTCTTGTTTTGTCTTCACCTTACAGACCTTTGATAGTCTTGATAACACTTTCCACTCTTTAATGTAAAGATAAGTCTGAGTATTATGATCTTTTAATTCTTTGTCCAGCAAATATCACTCATCTTGATCAAATCTTCAACAGAACTGGGCCAACACAGGAAACATAATGATTTTTGAGCTGTACCAAGTAGCCTCCATCTTGGGCTAGTTAGTACATTGGTACCTAGAAAAGTAAGCTTCATGGAAGGACTGAAACCATTCAACTTACTAGAACGTGAATTCTAGGTGAGTTGGAAAACCTGAATAGTTTTTGGTAAACTATCACAACCAAGAACGGATTTGTCATGTCTTTACTGTAGCCGTTTGCTCAGGACTAGTCAACTCTCAGTAATTTAAACATTGGTTGAGTTGAGAACCATATAGTTTTGGAGCAAACTTTTAAAGCTATCAAAAAAAAAGAAAAAATTTGAGTTCTCTTTACCAAAAGCAATTTGCTCGGAGTAGTCATTACTTCAGTACAATACCATGGAGTATTGAGCACAATACAATTTTTGGTCAACTGTCAAACCATCAAAGATTTGTGATGTCTTTACCAAAACTATTTGATTTAGACTAGTCAATTCTTATGTCTCGCTAGACATGGTGATTTGATTACCATTTTGCTGTGTGGTGGTTAACCAACACGCTATCCCTTTTAAACTGTTTAATTTTCCTTCAATCATTGTGCCTTAAACATTTTTTGCACATTTAAAAAAACTATTTATTCACCAAATCATTTTGTTTTACTCAAAAATCAATTAATTGCTAACAGTACCCTTTCCAAACAACAGTACTTCTTCTGTACTTATCTTTTCTCCTTGTATCAAAAACTAACATAAGTTTAATTTATTAAAAAACATATTTGTGATTAAGTAGATACACATACCTTGAGATCATTCATCTTCTCTTTCCAAATCCTCCTTTTGCTTCATCACTAATCTTTTATTACATTAAATAAAAGCATCTCCTCTAGTTTCCTTTTGAAATTCTAACTTATGCTCTAAATTCTTTGGTATAAGCTCCTCTTATATGTGGATACCTTTGGTTCTACCAACATTAATGTATCATAGTCCCATTTCTCAGTTACCGGTATTTGCAACCTATAGACTCATACACTCTCCAACTTATGATTTTCCCATTCAGTTGATTTCTCTACTAGTTCATCATACTTTCTTCGGTTGTTTCCATATAGGTGTTAGATCTCCTTTAATATCCCCCCCCCCAAACCTAAGCCGTTGGAGGAAGTATGTTCATAGTACTCTTCTCACCAATCTATGCAAGTGATTGCAAGTCTTGTCTGTCCATTATATGCTAAACTTCATTGAGAGTGTTGAATGCTCTTTATATGCCATTGGCTCTTTTTGAACTGCTATATATCTCTTCAGGTGAATTGAATAATCAAAAATTCGAGATCAAACGAATGTTGTTCCATAACTTTCTACATTTGTGCACTATCCATCTTTCAAAATCCTCATACCTTTAGAAAATTCTCAAGCTCGTCGTTCTGATTTTTGTATTTTCTCTTTTTGATTATCTTTTGATGTCTTATTTTTTAATGAACTTTTCTCTTCTTTGAAGGTTCTTCAGCTTTTACATTCATTCCTTATTGCTTGTTAATCTTTGTTGACCCAATTGCAACAAATTTTGTCATTGAACCTTCTTACCTTTTCATAAATATCCTCTATTTCTTCATCAACTCTTGTTTTTGAGGTTTCTTATAAGCTTTACCACAACATTCTTACATAACTTCATCATCTGATTTCTTAGCTGAGGTAAGGTAGGAGGTTGCTTTTCTAATGTGCTTGTTGCTCTGCTCTAAATCTCCTTTGAGCAGCTATAGTCTCCACCAAATTTTGGCTTTTGTTCTTCAGTAAAATTCTCTCTTTCTGTTCTTTGCACCTCTGCAGCAATCATCTCATTATCCTCTAATTTATCTTGTAGTCTTTCAAGATCAGCAAATCTTTTTCTTTCCTCCTCTTCTTCCCATTCAGCTGCAATTTTTCTAGCAACTTCTTCATCATATTTTGGCACAAGTTCAGCAGCTCTTAATGTTGAAGATTAAGCTTCTCTCATTTGGGTTCTTCCTTTATTATACCCTTACCTTTATCTTTTGGATCAAGAATTAGAGTTGGTGATTCAGGTCTTTCTTGCTCAGGAATATTACCAGGAATGGTAATTCCTGCTCCTCTTTTTAGTCATGAGACATTAACCAAGATATCAGTAATTAAGGTATCATCTTAAATGAACTCATCAGACTCATCTTGAAAGGTTAAAGGACCAGCTTCATCTTCCACTTCTTTATGAAGGTTCCAGTAATTAGATTGCTCCACACTGTACTCGTCATTTACCTAAGCTTTGTAACTTTCATTTCCTCAGATAAAGTACCCTTCATTTACTTGAGCAGTACCTTCATGAACTTCAGCAGTACCTTCATTTACTTCAGCAGTACCTTCAAAATCTTTAAATGTACCTTCAAATTCTTTGAGCAAGTACCTTCATGCTACTTAGAATCCACATGAACTTAACATCATCTTCATTCAAACCAGTACTTCCATCAGAGACTTTCTTCCTCCCCTGTTTGAAAGAAGATGATTTCTTTTTATGTGCCTTCTTCAGCTTTTTCTTCTTAGACAAAGTAGCTTTATCTTGATAAAGATCTGTTATTCAGCGAATCACAGGCTTAATCTTTCTTCATAAGGATCTGTATCTTGTCTTAAGCCTAAGAATTTGAGCAGCTTCCTTGTTTACACTTTTGCTTCTCAATCTGAGAACTCTCTAGTTACATCCATAAGATCAAGCTTTCCCTCATCTCTCCAGATGTTGAACTCATTCTGTGGGGAGTATAATCAGTGGGAGAAGACTTAGTTTTTAGAAGCAACTATGATTTGGACTTTCTGCCTTTTAACCAACTGAAGATTATTTCATCACTTTGATGTGAGGATGTAGTATGTCAAGTTCTTTAGTATGAATGAAATGTTTCAGGCCCTTACAGCAGTAGCAATAGCAACTTCTAAATAGGAGGAGGGGAGGGATAGAGGTGTGAGCCTTCCCGGAAAACTTAGTACTACACTTGATCATAAAGGTAAACACTTTTTAGGTGGTTAAAACCATTGTTGGTAAGTTAATTTTGAGGTTTGGCTAAGACCTTTAAGCTGTTTATTCAAGAACAGTTGAATGAACCTGGGATACATCAAAAAGGGCTTGCTATCCTTGAGATTCCTTAACATTCCATCAAAAATCAGCTTAGAGAAGTTGAACTTCTGATTTGTAGCTAGTCCTACCAAAGCAGATGCAATATTTGTCCCAAATTGATCCCATGAAGAACTCTTAGAGCTTAGACAATGAAGTAAGGTATGAACCAAGTATTTCCATTGAGGACTAAAGAGTGGTTTAGAAAAAGAGAGTAGTGTAAGACTTCCCTCATAACCAATATCCCTTAAAGTGTCCCAAATTACCTGATTATCAAAACAGTTAGTGCCATCTTCATCATTAAACATCAAATCAGTACGAACTGAAGCTTCTGACACCAATATCTTCTTTCCAGCTACCTTAGCTTCAATGTGAGCGACTTCATTAATCATACGCACCTTCGCAGTATTCCAAAATTGTTGAATCACATCCGGAGACACCAAAAGAGCATAGTTCACATAACATCCAGTGAGAAAGTCAATAACTTCATGAAAATCAGCATTACGCTCTGTCTTCTCAACACAAGCAATCATATTATGTTTGTTGCAGGAGTTCATGATAGCCATTATCTCGAAATTGACGGTGAAAATGAATTAGGGTTCGAAAGATTAAAGTATGAAATTGAAAGATTAAGTGAGATGAGATCTTGGAGTTCGTTGGGAGTATTTATAGGTAGAAAAAACCTTCCCCAAAGTAAACCATTAAGAATTACAGTTACCCCTCAATTATGACATCTGATAACGGCTATGGAACAGTACTTTCAATGCTAGCAGTACTTGCAAAGCAGAACAGTACTTTCACTCTGGCCAAGCAGTACTTTCTTTTTATGAAGCATTATTGATCAAATCAAGTAACAAAATCTTCCTATCTCAGATAGCATCTCTTCAAATCCAACCCTGAATCACATGAAGTAGCAAAAATAACCACAATTTCATCATATCTTAAAAAGTCAATCATCTCTGACTTTATACCTCCCCTTAAGAATAGCATCAAATTTGCTTTCAAAGTCCATACTTTACAAGCAGTCCTCCCCTATAAACGTAGCTATGGGTTCATCATTCCAATATTGACTACCAAAGAGTTGAACTAGCCCAACGTCAAATCCTTTGGTCATTAATTTTTTTTTTTTTTTATAACACCATTATCATCTGTATGTTATCCTGACCAATTAATCAGCTTTGATCATAACAATCTCTGAGAGTGATGCCTAATTCTGCAATGTGCTTAGTCTTGGAATGCAAAAACAAGATTTTTTCTCAATGCTTATGGTACTCTCATTGTCTTGTTGGATTCTCCTTTCCTGTGGGCGCTTCCTCCTTAAGATCCATACCAAAAGCTACATAACCTCCTTGCTAATCATTGAAATCTGAGGAGTTTGTCCTTGTCTCCTGTCTACTGCCAGAGCAACCCACTATCAATAATAGCATGATCTTTTATGTCCTCTTCTGGATTGCCTGCACACACACAATTAAAGAGTTAAACTCTCTTGGATCCAAGTCATTACTGGACTTGAATTCTCTAATGGATTACCAACTCAATTTCTCATGTTGTGTATGATCCTCATTATTCTGTGCCCTACGATCTAGATTAAGCCCCTTTTTTTCTCTGTTTGTGTTGGACTTGTCACAACCACTCCCTTTTTTCACCACTTAGTCTTTTTGGATTAATTACTGCTTGTGTCCTAGACAAGTACATTTCTTTCTTAACCATTTAGATTTTATTAATGGGCTTTGGGCTTTTGGTCTGTCATAACAGTTTCTGTGTGAAAAACCTTGTGGTGGTGAAGAGCTTGGAAGCTCTTAGTATCCTTACAATTTATCCATTCTTTAGATAATAGGTCTACCAGTAGTAACTTGTGCTAAAACTAGTCTTGGGAATATAGCCTAGCAGTTTCTTTATGAAAGTACTGATTTTGATTACATTTGGTCTTAGCAGTATTTGGTTAAAATGACATCAGCTGTACTTTATGACAGGTTAACGCTTTGTGGTGACATTTTTGATCTAACAGTACTTTTATAAACCTTCCCCTGTAAAGTACTGCTGATGGGTTAAAGACCTTCTTTGATGAGGGGGCCTCTATTGTCACTTGGGGAAATTTTTGTGATTTACCTACTTGTGTTATTCCAAACTGATCTTGAGTCCCTTGAACCCTGGGTCTGTTTGAGATTTCTTTCATGTAGATTACAATCCTTGATTAAATGATCAGGATTTGTAACTTTACAAAGCATACTTTATCACCTCTGTTTACCAAGTCCCTTATCCTAGATCTTTGACCAAAACTATCCTTACTCCTAGGTGATTTGTTTTCAGAAGATGTTTCTGATTTCAAAACAGTTTGCTTCTTAATTTCCTGAAAATTCCTAGTGGAACCCGCTTCTTACATCACTATCAACCCAATCTTTCAATAATGACCTTGTTTCTATCAGTGGTAGGACTTAACTGTATTATGGGTTTGTTCTTTGTTGTTGATTAAGTATCTCTTTGTTTTTAGATTCACAGATTAATGATCTGTTACACTTAACTAGACTCTGAGTTTTGTTTGTTAATCACCTTATTCCTGATTGCAAGCTCATCTATCCCAGTAAAAGCAACATCTGCCCTAGGTGGTATAATTGTACCTGTGGGTGGAGGTACTGCTTTGTATGCCTTTTCTCTTTTGAAATTTTCATACAAAGGACCAGTCAAAGTTTCATCCCCAGATGAATTGTTACTTTCCTCACTACTACTATATTCAACTCCAAATCCTATGCATGTTTTATCATTCAAAACTTTTTGTTTGTTTAGGATTTCAGTTTGCAATAGAGTAGCATTGCTCCATTTTTCAAGTTTTTCTTTCAATTCATCCCTTTCTTTTATGACATTATCAAATTCTTTTTGTTTTTCGCCTAATTTCCAATCCCTCATTTTTAAATCATGCTCCATCTGTTCATATTTATCACCTCATGCGTATTCATTCTTTTCATGTGTTCGAATTATGACCTCTAATGATTCTAAGCTCAATTGATATCCCTGAATTTCTAACCTAGCTCTTTGAAAATTATCTCTTTCAGTTTGATAATCATTCAACAATTTTTTATAAGATTTACTGCAATTAGAACAGTAGGGTACCTCTGAGCTAGAAGAATCGGTTGAGCTTGTAGCCATCAAAGCAAGAGCAACTGGTGCATTATCAACTTCTTCGCTCCATTCAAACACTCCATGTCCATCTTGTCTAAAATCCACATGGTCTGCATCAATCTCTATGCTCCAATCATCTTCTTCAATTCCATTCAGTGCCACTATAGCAAAAGTTACAGGATCATCATCAAATTCCTTGGTCCAGTCAATTTCACCTTGGCTGTCTTTTGCTACCATAGCTTTTGAGTTTGAATCTTCAATGGGTACAATTCTCTTTTCCTTACTTCCATTTGCTCTGTTTGCCTGATATTTAGCAAACTTGCATTCCCTAGCAAAGTGACCCAACTTCTGACAGTTAAAGCATTCAATCTTTGACTTGTCAAAGGTGATTCCATTTTTAGGCTTAAGGTCTATGGGTCTTCCTGTCTTTCTCATGAACTTTCTTATTCTTGCAGTTATCTTAGCTACTTGCCATCTGATGTCAATTTCTTCCATAACATCATCATCAATTTGCAGCAAGTCTTCATCATCATGAGTTTCAGGCATAGAAGCTTGTTGAGCAAAGAAGGAACATATGATTTCATCAGAGTTGAAAGAAGAGTTGAGAGATTCTATCAACTTGCTTGGTGAAGCCTGAGCATACCCTTTGGTGATGATTTCAGAATTATCATTAGCAGTACTTTGTCTAGAAGTACTGCCTTTGATTTCAGCAGACATAAATGCAATACTTTGTGACTTTGAACTTGAAGCACTCTTCAACTCATGCTCATATACCTTCAAGTGGTTATAAAGATCATCAAAGTCTAATTCATCTAATCCAGGTTGTCCTCTAATCATTGTAGCAACTACATGCCACACAGATGGTAGACTTTTGAGAAATTTTAAATTAGCATCTTCACAAGATACCTTAGCATCATACAACTCTAGTGTAACACCCCCAAAAATCACTTACAACGCAGCGGAATACCAAATGGGGTGTTACTTCGTAATACACAGCAATAGTGTTTTTCAAGAGATTCTTCTGCATCTTCTTAGATTCCTTATTACCTCCAAATCTTGCTTTTATAGCAGCCCACAAACTCCTGGCATCTTGAGCATCATGGAAAGCTCATAGTGATGTTCTATCTGGTTATTGCAGAAGAGCCAATATGTTGAGAGCTTTCTCTTTGTTTTCTTGCATTCACAACAATTTGAGTTTTTGGTTACAGAAGGTTGACCTGAGGAAGACGCTGGTTCTGTTGTAGCCTGGTCACCGATTGGGATTATATCTCAAAGTTATGATCAGTAATTTGCAAATATACAATGTCTCATTTCATGCACCTTAGGTCATATCACCCTTCTTGATGCTTGGAATTCGATTTAGTGCAGTGTTGATGAGGCAGGAAAGGTGGTTTTTAGGCTTCAGACATCTTTAGTGTTTTGCAAAGTGATATTTTTAGGATGTTCAAAGTTCTTCTTAATCAGAGTTTCCTCCATGCTTGATACCACTTTTGTAGGATCGTTGTACTCTAATATGTAGAACCTTTAGCTTGTAAAAAGGATATTACTATCTTGAATAAATCCAAAATTATAATTATGTAGACTCGGACACTGATTTACTATAATATGCAGAATCTATTTGATTATATTATGGATGAACACACAGCAATAACATAACTTATAAAACAAAATAAAAATAAAAATCATACATGTATTTAAAAAACATAATGTCTAAACCCCGTGCGTGCACGGGCATCAAAACTAGTGAAATATAGTAACAAAACACATTAATACTTAATCCATAAGTTCTTCACATAATCTGACTTGCAGATAAAACCATCCTTACAAACTGCCGAGCAGTTAATACGTTACAAACATCACAAAATTATATGCATTGCAGAATTTAGTAGTCTAACATCCCAAAAGAAAAACATTCCCAACTTAACATACATGAAAGATAGGAACCTGAATCTGGATACCATCAACAATCTCCGGATCAATACGGATAAGCTTTATACGCAACATCTTAGGCTCAACAAATCCACATTCATAACCAAATCCCCACCAGTATCCTGTAAGCCTAACATGATTTGTCTTTGTCGGTTTCTTCTTGTGAAATACCATTTCCACCTTCATTTCATACCTCACATCTCTGTTTACCACATAAGCTTTTTTGTAGACATGCTGTTAGGAATTCACTTTACGTGACGACATTTACAGAATTACCATTGTTTACCATATCACCACATACAAGGGCTAGTATAGTCAACATATGATTCTTATGTAACGTGTGGTGGTATAAATACCCCTCTATGGCTTCCATAGAGGGGTTGAGTCATTTGTATCTTCCATTTTATTTATCTTATTTTACATTTTAACTTTCTCTCTCTACTCTCTCTCACTAAAATGGCTAACATGTGGTTTGACTCACCTAGACCACCAGATCATAGTTTACGTAAATTTGTCAATTGGTATCAGAGCCATGGCTACACACTCTTGGGTCGGGTTTATCTTTATGGTCTGTTTGGTCTTGTCACACTTTCAAATATGTTATTGTTGTGTCGGTGTCTGTTTGCTTATATTTAGCTTATTTCGTGGGCGTATGTTGAAAAATAGCCACGTTTTTTTGTTTGTGTTGTGTTATATGGATATGTTTAAAAAAAAATAGATTCTTTCTAGTTTTTTAATGAGTTTCTTTCGAGGGTTGTGCTGCTTATTTTGGGCTTATTGGGTGCTTAAAAGCTTATTTTCGTACCATGTTTTTCTAGCTTTTATGATGGTAATCTGCTTATTTCAAACGTATTGATAAGTTTTTCTTATCAAGAAGCTTATTGGTGGTCCCAAGTTTAAACGAGACAAGATCCACTATAATAGCAAGGAGGACATCCTGGTAATGTTCGATCTAGCTTCTTAAGGAACCGAACGAGTTTTAACTTTAAGCACCGAACGAGTTCTTGACCTTAAGGAACCGAACGAGTTTAAACTGTGAGAACCGAGCGAGTTTAAACTGTGAGAACCGAACGAGTTTTAACTGTGAGAACCAAACGAGTTTTAACTTTGAGCACCGAACGAGTTCTTGACCTTAAGGAACCGAACGAGTTTAAACTGTGAGAACCGAACAAGTGTTTAACAAGTGGAGCCGAACAACTCATGTTCTTTGAGAACCGAACAACTCCAAACCAAGTCAACTCGGTATTTACCGAGTTGACCCGGGTCAAACTCAATGAGTCAAAAAGTCAGACCATATGATAAGATGAGAAAAGAAGTTATGACTCGAGACCATAAGTATATGTCAAACAACAACAAATAACAACAACATCATAACTGCCTCAGCCTCAATCATAACAAATCCAACACAATAACTCCTATCCCATCTCCTTCATCAACATGACTCGTCACATATATAATCCTTTAGATCTCAGATTATTTCTTTCGTGACAAACAAATTCGTCAAGATCTTTATAAGATCTAACAAGTTAAAGAAATATCATCATAGATCTGAAAGAAGATGACACTTATCTGTAATTAATATTCAAATCTAAAGAAAATTCTTATAACACTTGGGTTATGAATCATTCTTTGTTTCGATTACAAGACTCACAAACAAACAAGAAACACCTACCCGAGACCTTATTTAACAAGATCTAGAAACCATTTAATTCATCTTCACTTCGAAATTGGTTGAGGCGACTGAGATGAATTTCAAGCCCGAGGGTCGGTTTGTGTGTTATCATTTGGAGGGTTAAGGGAGGTGCTATATCTGTTGGAAGATCTTTCATTTTGTGATTGAAGATTCGTGTTGGAGTGGATGAGTTTGGATCTGCTTTTGTGACTACAGAGATGGATTTGATGACTGCCTAAGAAAATAATGGTGTGGAGGCGGATGAAAAGAGAGATGAGGGTATGTTCGAAAATGATTAGGATGGTATATGTTAAATGTTATATACATTACTTAATGGTTATTGATAGGGCTTAAAATGTAACAAAGTATAATTTTTAAAGTGACAAGATCAGTGACGAGACCGGGATCAATTTGGATAAAGAATCATGAAACTTAAAGGCTAGATTTGGAATTAATTATTTTGTGACTACGGAGTTGATCGTGTATCACTTATTTGAGATCGAAGTGGCATTTTACGAAGGCGTGAACTTATTTTATCTTAAAGTCGGTTGGCTGGATGCATGACTTTTAATGATAACTTGCTCGAGCTTAATTTAAGTTGAAGACTTGGTTTATCTAGTTTTCAGCAGTCAAGGGGTGGATGGTTGATGACCTGGTTAACTATCACTTAAAGGAGTTACATTGTAGTACTCAGTGTCACACGCTTAGACGTTGTGGATACTCGCAAGTGGTGATGAAAGTCTCATACTTTGGTGGGGTATTGAGTACTTAGAGATTTGCTTGGAGCACAAATTCTCTACACCATTCTTCCAACATTAGCGCAATCTTAAGTAACAAGAACGAGAAATTCTACTTCAGCTTCAAGTTTGGTATATCGGGTTTACTTCATCAGTGGTCACTTCAAATAGCCTACAAAACGGTTGGTAAAATGATAGCCTGAGAGAGGTTATGAGTAGAGATTCGATCAGCAATTGATTTTCACGGGATAGATCTGAGCTAATTTATTCTTCACACAAGTACTCAAGTAAATGCGCGTCCAAGGTGTTGCTGATTTATTCGACACGTCGAAACCAGCAAGGGGGGAGGAGAAGATATACCCTTGAGTCTTGCCTTCTTTTTAACTTGAAAGCTTTAAGAAGACATCTTTCTTGATTTTTTTAAGTTAGGCAATGCCGGGAAGACTAATGTCATAACCGCAGAGAATATCAACGCTTTAACTTATGGCTTTTTGGTGCATTTCTTCAGACACACGGGGAAGTGATATCTTGAGACCTTTAATATGCATTATTTGAATTTCCAAGGGAAAGTGTTGTGAGAAGCGTGAGAAGATACGTTGCTGATCCAGAAAACGCTTACCCCAAACAATCAATCACTAAGCTTATTCTTAAAGGAGCAGTAATATTTGATGTGGTATCATATCAATTCCGTTGTGCACTTAATTATTCTAAGCTTGTAAGAAAGCTTTGAAATTGCTCAAGAGAGGATTGCTAGTTGGGGGGGGGAAGCTTTGAAAGCTTCTAAATAAAGAATATGTGGCATGAATTAGGAGGAAGCTGATTCATTGCTAGTTTAGGGGGAAGCTTTGAAAGCTTTTAAATCATAAATATACGACATGAATTAGGGGAAGCTAATTCAGAAGCTTCTCCTTAACCAGAAGTTTATGGGTTACTTAG
>BQNB010059975.1:0-37101 GCA_026074375.1 Tanacetum coccineum | reverse complement strand
TTATTTATTTTCTGTTAATTATTTATTAATTGAAATCTGATTTATTTTAATTAAAAGTGTACATGTTTCCCTACAGTATGTGCATCGCACGAAGTGATTTTTTTATAGCAGTAAGACAACATATACAGATTGAATATATATATAGTTAAGTCTGCATTTTAAAGGAACAAGTGATTATGAAACATAAGTTTTGCATGAGCACAAAATATAAGCTTAAATACCTCCAATTATTAAAGTTGACACTAAAAATGTATGATAACAAAAATGGAGCTTTACATCCTGTTAGGATTTCATTTTATGTGACGACATTACGGAATTACCATAGTTGATCATAGTCACATACGCAGGGACTAGATTAGGCAAGATTGCATAGTTTAGTAGTGTATGGACTATATATACCCCTCCAAGGCTTCTATGGAGGGGTTGAGACTTGTAAACTTTTCATTTTCATTTATCACACACACACTTTCTCTCTCTAGAGAAGTGTGTTTTTTATTTACTATCTCCCTCTACTCTATCTCTCTACAAACATGACTAGCTTTACTTGGTTTGATTCACCAAGACCACCGGATCTATAATTCTTTGTTTTTAACAATTGGTATCAGAGCCTCGGTTGCGTTCTTGGGTCGGGGTTACGAGTTATGGTCCGGTTGGTCTTGTCATTTTTATCATTAAATTTGTCACATCGTTTTACTGTTCATGTCTCATTCACTGTTCATCTACTTTTCATACTCGGTCACTGTTCATTCATGATTTTTTTTTTTGTTCGAGATTTACAACAGAGTATGTTTGTTTAATTGGGCTTAATTTCATGGGCTTATTATGATGAAAAAGCCACGAATTATTTTTTTGTGTTGTTTGAATCTGCTAGTATAGCAGTTTGTCTCTTTTTGTTAAGTTTTTTTGGTTCCATTATTTTTCAAAACTTATCAAAAGTAGCAGATCTGGTATAGTCATTGTCACGTCTTATCTTCAAGTTGTTTATAAGCTTATTTGAGGGCCTTAGCAGATTTAGTGTTGTTGTTGGGGTTTAGTATTTTTTTCTGGGCTTACGTTGTTCTTGGTAGTGTTGTTGAAATGAAAAATCTCAGATCTAGAACTTCAAGGAAAAGTACAATAGTACGACTGCGTTTTGGTACTGCGTTTTGCCTCTCATTGCGTTTTGGTGTTGCGTTTTGCCTATTAAAGACCCTTAACTTAGCACATCTAAACGTTATGCTGCCAAAATTCTATCAAGAATTGCGTTTTGTTTAAGTCAACTGCGATTTGACCATTGAGTTTTGCTAGTAAAGGCTGCGTTTTGTCTAGCTCAACATTGCGTTTTGTCTAGTGCCCAAACCGAGTCAACTCGGTCATTACCAAGTTGACTCGGGTCGACTCACTAAGTCAAACCAGTCACAACCGAGTCATGCCTAGGTCAACAAAATGAAAGACTACAGAAAGGTAGATTGGAGATGACAAACTTGTATATAAAATCAACAACATCCATTACCATTACAAAGAAACAAAAACAGACTAGAAACATTAAAACTAAACCCATGAACAACTACAACCATTTACAATTACCATCATCACAGCCTCATCAACTCAAATCCATCATCTAAATCCTACAACCCCTTCGTTACAAATTCATCACAACAAATCCAATCTCCATCTCCTCCAACCACAACAAAACCGAAAAAAAAACCTTAAATGATCTCAGATTCGTGTCTTGGTTTTATAAACCACAATCTATTAAAGATCAATAACACGAAACAAAAATTCATCATCGATCTATGTTGAGATATGAACCCTCATTCGATTTACGAAAATAAAGAAAGAACTTAACAATTCTGTTAAATTCAATCTTTTGTTTCGAATGACACAAATACAAAGAACATAAACCTACCCGAGACCCCACTGTGGAGATCTTGAAGACGTTCATGTCAAGTCAATGAAAATGAGGTGTTCTTTATTTGTGTTCCTCGTTCATTAAAGGATGCTTGTGATGGATTACTTGCTTTGGTTCATCTAAGATTGAAGTGATGAGATGAGCTGAAGGATTAATCATTTGTTTGTTTTGGATGATTTGATCTCAAAGTAAAATGGGAGGCGTGTTAACTGTATTTGGAGTAATAAGGGGGCGGAGGTTTTTAGAAATGTTATTAGGGTTAAGTATTGAATGAAATTAGGGTATGGGATTATATATCTGTTTGCGTTTGGATTGATGCTATGGGCCTAGTCAAATTTGGGCCGCATATACATTTGTGACTGATCCGAGTATTTTACAAATATGGGCCGGAGTCTATTGGTATTATGATGTGGACCGAGTATTACATTTGATGGGTTGATCACAAATTGATGATGGGCTGGGCCAGATAGATAGATCTGAGATTTGTTGTTATTAAAACGTGGGCTGGGATTATAGTGAGTTAGGCCGAAAAGAAAAAAAAATTCATGTTTATATACTTTGGACTTATGTTATCGGATTGTGCCGGGTATTAAAACAAAATTATGCTGGGTCATGTCTAAGAGACCGGGTATAAGGCCATCTTGAGCTAAATTTCCTAAGTTTATGTATTATGAACTAAAATTTGATTAATGGTTTTAACCGGGATTTAAAATGACAAAGTGACAATTTTTTTTTCTTCCCTAAGTGACGAGACTAGGATCAATTTTATAAAGAATCATGGAGCTTAAAAATTTAATTGCTAGACTTAGTATTAAATTTTCTAAGTGACTACGGAGTTGATTGGGTATCACTTATTTGAGATTGAAGTTGTATTTTACGAAGGCGTGTACTTATTTTATCTTGAAGTCGGGGTTGGTTGGATGCATGACTTTTAATGATAACTTGCTCAAGCTTAAGGTTTAAGTCAAAGACTTGGTTTATCTAGTTTCCAGAAGTCGGGGTGGATGGTTGCAGACCTGGATAACTATCATTAAAAGGAGTTACGTTGTAGTACTCAGTGTCACACGCTGAAGACGATGTGGATAATCGCAAGAGGTGATGAAAGTCTCATGCCTCTTAGTTGAGTGTATAGAGTACTTAAAGATTTGCTTGGAGCACAAATTCTCTATACCGTTCTTCCAACATTAGTGCAAGCTTAAGTCACAAGAACGGGGAATTCTACTTCAGTTTCAAGTTTGGTATATCGGATTTACTCCATCAGTGGTTACTTCAAATAGCCTACAAAAGGGTTGGTAAAGATAGTTAGAGAGAGTTAACGAGTAGAGATTTGATCGGCAGTTGATTCTCACATGATACATTTGTGCTAATTTTATTCTTCTCACAAAATTTCAAGTACATGTGTGTACAATGGGTTGCTGATTCTGAGGTATCAAAACCAGCAAGGGGGAAGGAGACATACATCTGAACGCACAACGAGTACACGTGATGAACTTCATACCTTCTTCTTATTTGAGGTCATTCCGGGAAGACAAAAGTCTTAACCGCAGAGAAAAAGTGTTGTATCTCGTGGTTGTTGGTGTATTATTCCAACTACGTGGGGGAAGTGATGTAAGAAACAGTTTTTGATGATAAAAGAGGTACACAATTGTATGATGATTCCTCCAGTTAGTCAGTATCCTACACGAAGAAATGTGTTCATCCGGGACATACTTGATTTTTATGGTACTATTTTGGTGTTGTCATTTTGACTACATCCGGTACATAGTTTGCTTTTATGGTACTGTTTTGGTGTTGTCATTTCGACTACATTCGGTACCTAGTTGTTTTTAGAGAGAGAAAATCACTTAGTGTATGTTTGTAATAAAATGAACATCCAACCCCTCTGCGGCCATGTATTAGGGCGAAGCTATTCAAAAAAAAGCTTCTCCTTAACCAGAAGTGTATGGGTTACTTAGTCCATGCCTATTATAGTATTTCTCCTACAAGTTACTACAAAGATGATTCATGTTAAAGTGCAGACTTGAAGTCAAAGACCACAGAAGACATCATCAGCATTGATGATTCATGGAATGTTTTGCTTTAATAATAATACGATGACCTTGTTAGGAAAATATTGTAATGTTAATATGATGTATATCGTCCCATAGGGGGAAGATTGTTAGGAATTCATTTATGTGACGACATTTACGGAATTACCATAGTTTACCATAGTCACATACGCATGGACTAAAATAGGCATTATAGTAAACTTTGTATGTGTATAGACTATAAATACCCCTCCATGGCTTCCATGAAGGGGTGAGACTCTTTGTATCATTTTACACTTTTCATCATAATACACATTTTACTTTCTCTCACTGCTCTCTCTATAGAAATGGCTATCTCCATCTTTGAGTCTCCTCGACAACCCCTGGATCTTTGATTCTTTAGATCTCATTAAAGTATATCAAGCCTGGTTTCATTTTTGGATCGGTTTGAATTTTATGGTCTGTGTCTCAAATCTGTCACTATTGTTTAAATCAGTCACTTTTATATCATGTTTATGTCACTTGTCATATCTTTTTTGCACTATTTATGATTTATTCTAGTCAAAATCTGGTCTAAACTGTCTCAAAAAAACTATGCTAATAGTTTTATACACTTTTCTATTAAGAGATCAGGTCTAAATTTGGTATTCATTTTTTGGGTCTCATCGATTTTAGATCTATCTGCAATTTAATAAAGGACGATTTTTGTACCTGCCAAAAGTATAGGCGATTTGATCGTGTACCAGGCAATTTGAGCAGCTTACTAGGCGATATGAACTGGTAAGTCAAGCGGTTTGACAGATGTACCAGGCGATTTAACAAGCAAATCCCACGGATTGTTTCTCTATTAAGGCGATTTAAACTAATCAGGCGATTTGACAAAAAGCTAGGGTTAGGCGATTTGAGAACAAAAACCAAGTGGTTTGTTAGGTTCAAGAAAAGTGTTTATTATTAGATGAATTGGTCTTTGTATAGTTTTGAATAGTCTTATAGTTTTATTAGTAATTATAATGTAATAAGTCTATCTTTGGTCAAGTTAAGTAATGTTGACCAGGTTTGTTAATGTTAGGAAAAATAGAGTAGGATAAGCAATAAAGTAGAAATACCTTTCTAGTTGAGGTAGTTTTATACAAGTCTTTACATTTGTTGTAATTCACTTCTCCCACACATTTCTATTTTCTCTTTGAAATGAAAATTTAGAAAATGATGAAAATTATCTCTTATATCTCCTCCCTTCATTCTAATCGCTTTAGGATATGATCACTATAAGAAACAAGACATATTACAAGTGGTATTTCATCGGGAGAGATCTAGCGTATGTTTCGTGAATCAAATCGAGCTTAACCGTGTGAAATTTCGATCTACATCGTAAGGATGTTACAGTAGGTTTCGTATGAGTTAGATTTATGATTTGATGAGTTTTTGATCTTAAAACGCATAATACTAGCTTTCGTAACCATCGAATTGTAGGTTTAATATCTAGATTACAAAAAATATGTGTTTTAGATTGATTTTAGTCGAAAATATTGTTTGATAGATTTAGTATGACTAGAAATAAGGTTTCGATAACTGTTTTAGGCGGGAAAATAGCTTTCGTATTTCTGTTTTGAGCTTTCGTATTGTAGTCTTGGTTTCGTAACTGTCATACGTAAGTGATTTCTTAGTTTTCCGATTAAAACAGTATCTAGCCTTTCATAACGTAGATTTTGTCATAACTTGAAAAAGATGAAACATTGTTATTTATCAATCTAAAATGCTTACAAAATATCAAATTGGTGGAACTTTTACTAGGTTTCGTAGCTAAAGATTTACGTTTTCTTGGATTTTACGAAAGTAGAGGTTATTTGGAATTTACGACCTTCCCCCCCCCCCCCCCCCCCCCCCCCCCCCCCCCCCCCGCGCTCCTCTCTCAAGCCTAACATCTTCTTATAGCTTCCACCGCTCTACCGTTTTGCCCCCGTCTTCCGCTTAAACAGTGGAAGCTTTCGTAGAATTGTGGTTTCGTAAACAAGGGGTTTCGTATCAAATACTTGGTTTTGGTTTCGTACTTCCAGCTTACGTATCACAGGTTTCATAAGGAAGGTTTCGTAACACAGTTTTGTAGGTCCTAATAAAGGATCTGAATGAGCCTTGAACGACTAATAGGTCTTTGGAAATAAATACAATAGCTCCTATAGGGACAATGAACAGTGAAATATAATATTGACGCTGGTATATTCAATATCATTTTCCAAGCATGATCAAAGAACGAAATACTAAAATTGCTTATTACTATTACTATTCTGATTGTAAAATCTCAATCAACTATCTTGTTTAAAATACTATTCTATGTTCATTTAGAAGCTTAAGGGTACCTAAACGAGTAAGAGGATAATGCTTATCTCTTCCTAAATCAAAGTAATTGATTACTATTAACTAATATTTACCAACAGACTTGGACTGACTGACCCAATCAATTTTAACTATAATCTACCTGATTAATATTAGTACTGGCCAGTATTACTAAATAATACCTGACTTAAATGTTTATTATACCAGTATTAAGTCTTGTTACTCTATCAATCTAGTCAACCATATTAAATACCATAATTAAGTATTCAATATGTTTCTAACTATGTGTCAAACAACTATTAAGTCTTCAACCGAAGTCTTCAATCATCATTAATGCTTTAATACAACATAAGTTTCAAACATAAGAAGTCTTCAATCATCTTTATTGTCTTCAATCAACATTAATGTCTTTCTAGTTGGAAACTTATCTTTTATCATTGTCTTAGTAGCATTAATATTTAACAGTATTAAGAAAAGAATTTTTAATTTCCCAACATTAATTCCGAAATTTGTTATTCTTCTGGATAATCTTCAAGTTTCTTCATTAAAAGCTTCTTAATCTCTTAGGAGGATGCTTCCAAACACTTCTTCTACTCTTAAATAGTTTTATGATTAAATTTAGGAATGCAGGGGGGTAATTTCTTCATCAGCATAATATCATTTATCCTCCCCTGAGTTTCTCAATTAATGTAAATTTCGCATAAGTATTAATATCACCAGTTTTATCCATCCCTGTTTGTGGTGATTATTTGAGCGTGTGTGTTTGTGATAGTTAGTGTGTTTGTGGTTTGATTATTGTGGTGGTTTTGAGAGCATCTCCTTTGTTGATGTGGTACAGATCCATCCAAAGATGATCCATCATGAGAGAAAGTTCCTTCATCATCATGAAGAGAAGAAAATTATCGTTGAGACATGACTACTGATTGGTGGAATAAAAAGGTTACTGATCTTTGTTCAATCTTGTGTAAAGTCCCTTTGGTGGCTCTGATACCACTTGTAGGTCCTAATAAACAGGATCTGAATGAGCCTTGAACGACTAATAGTTCTTTGAATAAATCCAAAGATCCTATAAGGGACAATGACTGTGAAATATAAATATTGACGCGGGAATATACAATATCTATACCAAGTTGGAACAAGGAACGAATACTAAACTTGTATTACTATTATATTTGATTGTAAAATATAATAAACTTTATGTTTACAACACTAATTTATGTTCCTTTTATAGGCTTTCGGAACCCTAAATCGCGGTTGAGATAATGCTTATCTCTTCTAAATCAACGCGAATTGATAAACTATTACTATAAATTTCAACAGCACTTAAAGTCTGACAAACAGTCTTAATATACTACTACCAGAATTAATATTAGTACTGCAGTATTAATAATACTTACCAGACTTAATGTTATACTACCAGTTAAGTCTTTTACAATCATTCTAGTCAACATATTAAATACCATAATTAATATTCATATGTTCTACTATGTGGTCAACAACATTAAGTCTTCAACATAAAGTCTTCAATCATCATTTAATGCCTTTAATCAACTAAAGTCTTCAACCATAATGTCTTCAATCATCATTAATTGTCTTCAATCAAATTAATGCTCTTATTGAAACTTCTCTTTTTATCTTGACTAAGTAGATTAATATTTTACAGTATTAAGAAGACTTTTAATTCCCACAATCCTCCCCTAAAAATTGATATTCATCTGGATTAATCATCAAGTTTCTCATTAAAAGCTTCTTAATCTCTAGTGAGGATGTTCCAAACTACTTCTTCTACATCTTATAACAGTTTTATGATTAATTTTGGAATCAGGGTAATATCTTCATCCGCAATAATATCATTTATCCTCCCCTGAGTTTCATCAATTAATGTAATCTCTGCATCAGTATTATATCACAGTTCTTTAATCCTCCTGTTTTGTGGTGATTATTTGAGATAGTGTGTGTTTGTTGTGTGTGTTTGTGGTGATTATATGTGGTGGTTTTTGATAGGAGCATGATACTTTGTTGGATGGCTGTTGGTACAGATCAATCCAAACGATGCATATCATGAAGAGAAAGTTCCTCATCAATCTTGAAAGAGTGAAATTATTCGTTTGAAGACATGACTTATTGATTTGGTGGCATAAAAAAGGTTTTGATCTTTTGTTCAATCTTGTGTATAGTCCCTTTGGTGGATTCTGATACACTTGAGTCTAATAAACAGGATCTGGTATGAGCCTTGATCGACTAATAGTTCTTTGAAATAAATCAATTGATCCTTTAAGGGACAATGATTATGTGAAATATAAATATTGTCGCGGAAATAATCAATATCTATACCAAGATGAACAAAGAACGAATATACTTAACTTGCTATTACTTTTACTTTTGATTGTAAAATCTCAATACAACTTCTAGTTTACAATACTATTCTATGTTCCTTTTATAGGCTTAAGGAACCTAAAACGCGTTAAGAGATAATGCTTATCTCTTCCTAAATCAACGCTAATGATAAACTATTTTACTATATTTTCAAACAGACTTAACTGTTAGACCAAACAGTATTAACTATTTACTACCAGGACTTAATATTAGTACTGCCAGTATGAACTAATACTACCAGAAGTAATGTTATTACTATCAAGTATTAAGTCTTTTACAATTCAATCTAGTTTCAACACATATTAAATACCATAATTAGTATTCAATATGTTTTCTAATATATGTGGTCAACAAAACATAAGTCTTCAACCATAAAGTCTTCAATCATCATTAATGCCTTTAATCAACATAAAGTCTTCAACCATAAAGTCTTCAATCATCATTAATGTCTTCAATCAACATTAATGTCTCTAGTTGAAACTTCTCTTTTATCATTGACTAGTAGCATTAATATTTAACAGATTTAGAAGATTTTAATTCCCAACAAGTTTTCTTAACATAGGTTTCGTAAAGAGGTTCATATTACATTTGAGATTTCGTAAGCTTTGGTTTCGTAACATTGTATTCATAATTGGAAGGTTTTGTATCTCATTGGAAAAGGTTTTGTAACACAGTTTTGGGGTTTCGTAAATTGTTTCAGAGGTTTCGTAACACAGTCACTGGGTTTCGTAATACAGTTTCAAAGGTTTCGTAACATAGTTGGTGGGTTTTGTAACAAGGTTTACATAGGTTTCGTTATCAATACTTTCAGTTTAGTAACACGTTTGAGAGGTTTTATGTACTTTATGTTTGGTTAATTGAGCTTTCGTAACCTAGGATTAGTGTTTATGTTGACTTTCGTAAACAAATCAAGGTTTTGTTTTTCAAGGTTTAACTTCATTGTAATACAGGACAATGTTGTAATTGTCGTTAACATCACGATTATAAGACCTTTATTCAAAACTATCCAAGTTTGCATTTTGTAAAAATTTGATTACAACATGTCTACTTCAAATCAACTAACTTTAGCAGATTCGGGAGATAATGAAAGACTCTTAATGCTCTGAGAGAGGGAATTATATTACATGAGAAAGTAGATTTAAAAGTTTTTAAGGAACGTATGTGGAATTTAATTCAAAATGGACCTTATAAGAGGCCAATGATTCCTGATGCAGACGGTGTTGTGAACTTAAATGGTACTGTGAAACAAGTACTTGAACCATTGTCCAAAATGACTGAAGGTAACAATAAGCAATACATTATGGATGTGAAAGTCATGAACTATCTTCTTCAAGCAATAACAAATGATATATACAATTCAATGGATGCATGTAAAAATGCTAAGGAAATGTGAGAATGAATTAAGAGGCTGATGTTTGGTTCGGATGTTACTGGCCATGTGAGACACTCACGTCTAATAGATGAGTTTGACAAATTTGCCGCAAAAGAAGGAGAAGAAGTAAGAAGAAGATGAGAAGAAGAAAGGAAGAGAAAAGAAGGAATAGGAATCGTTAGAATCTGTGTATGAAAGATTGACAAGGCTTGTGAATATTATGGATCATAACAATGTTCGTCCTATTTCAGTGTCAATCAACACCAAGTTTCTCAATTGCTTACAACCTGAATGGAGCAAATATGTCACCATGGTTCGTCATAATCAAAATTAGGAGACAGTTTCTTATGATATGTTGTATGATTCTTTAGTACAATTTAAACACATGTTTTAGCCATACAAAGTAAGAAAGACTGCCATAAAATATGATACAATTAGCCCTGGTTGCTCATTCCACTACTTCGTCATTCAATCTCATGCAAATTTCTTCTTATTCACCGTAACAATACTATGTCACTCATCCTTATCTGTTTTTGACTATGAAGATGAATATTCAAGGGGAGTTACAACGGGGGATTCTCAGAGAATAAGCTTTACAACTGCCATGATATTATTAGCTCGAGCAATCACTCATAATTTCTCCACACCTACCAATAATCGTACTTTGTTCCTCTTCAAACACAAGGAATCAAGCGAGATTCAGGATCGTCGTTGTTGACATACAAACATAAATGCAGGTTTATGGTGGGATAATGTGTAATATGAATTCAGGAAACAAAGCAGGAATTAAGTGTTTAATACAAGAAATGCAGGAAATGATGCAGCAATCAGATTATTCAGCGTGTTCTTCCACGAAATGATCAAGTATGGGAAAGGCAAATGTTCAGTGTATAACTACAATGAAAGAGGCCACTATGCTAGTGATTGTCAGGAAACCAGAGTTTGTGATGCAAAGTATTTCAAAAGAACAAATATTTGTTTAGATATGGAAAGATGGATGCCGGAAGCAACCTCAACAACGAATGAGAACTACTTTATGCTTGATACTTCTTATGTAGAGAAAACAATGGAAGAGTAAGTTGCTACAGTCATGTTTGATGGCTCGGAATTTCAACCAGCTGATGGCAATGCGCTGAAATTGTGCCATATATAATGCAATAGGGATGTTATGAAGTAAATGCTTCATCCAAGTTTTAGTCTTATTGGAACTACATCCGTTCATGAACAAATGCGTCATGAGAAACGTAAAACTATTATTCAAACATCTGATGATGATCAAATTGATTCTAATATCATATTTGATGATCCATATGTGGAAAATAATGGTGGCACGTCTGACCATGATTTAAATGATCATGACGAATATCATAAAATTCAAATGCTAGCATATGATGTTCAAAGAGGAAGCTGAAAATCTGAAAACGGTTATTTAAACAATGAGCTTAAAAGCAAAAATGTTGCTACATCAGGAGCTTGAGACAGTGTAAGGATCGGGTCCAAAATGTGTTGAGACAAAAACATTCAATGTTCAAAATATAAAGAAACATTTGTGAAGGAGTCTAGAAGTGAATTTACAGAATATAAGAACACCATTGAAAGACTTTTGAACGAAAAAGATAACATTCAAAGTGATTTCTTCAAAATCAAAAATGAAAAGATAATATTAACATGAAACTCAGTTAGTAAAAAGGCTTTAAAGAATACGAAAGAGGATAGGTATCTTGAAGATATTTTTTGATCTCGAAGAAAAGTGAGTTACTTATGATTGATTGTTTATAAAATGGGTCAAATTGAATTTAAATTAATTCCACATGCTTAGAAAGACACCAAATAAATTTTATGATCCTTTTCTTAAAGCTAGGTTGGGTTACAAGAATCCCGAACGTCTCAAGAATTCCATTGCAGCACAACTAAAAATGTATGATGGTGAGAAGCTTCATAGTACTAAATTAGTGATTGATTCACCTGATTCTGCAGAGGAAACTTTAGAGGATACAGAAGAATGTCGATTGAAAATGAGAAACAAAATGGTTCAAATTAACTATGCAAAATTAAATGCGCTTTATGAAACATTTGTTCCTCAACAAGACTTTTATATCTAACAAACATATTTTTCAATTCCTTCTACTTCTTCTAATAGTTATGCGTCAAAAGAAGTCACATCGGATTTACCAATTCCAAAAATGCCAAAAGAGAGTAAATTGTTAAAAATGTTTGACACGTTGGGTGTGGCAATTAATGGTTTACGCACACGAATTGATAACACTCTTTTAGAAGATCGACAACAAAGATGGATGCCTGACAGTCAAAATTTTTTAAGAGAGTTTTATAAAACTGATGTAATTCCGATGTCGGTTTGAAAGAACTTAAAGAAGAATTCATTAAAGAAGTACATGAAATGTTAAATATTTCTAAGTCAATGGAACAGAAAGTTAACAGAAAATCTTCAAAAGAAAATATTCTTCAAAATGAGATCGATCGACTTTTGGATGTATCTTTGACAAGTGAAATTCAAAATTATGTGTTGATGTCTGTTGAAAAACAGAAAAATGAGATGTTAAATGCTGAACTTGAAGAGATGTTAAAAAGACTCAAGATATCCAAGCCAATTTACTCAAGCGAATCAAAGTTCGTGAAAATGATTTTAAGCAATCACAAGCTCAAAGTATTGATTTTGAACTAAAGTCACAACATCAAAAAGACAAAATGGCTTGTGACGTCTCTTGGAAGTCAAAATTGTCAACAACGAATGATGAGAACGTGTTGCAAAAACTCAAGTGGATTCTTTTGTTAAAGAAAGAGAAAAGATCAAACTTGAATATCAAAAGCTTTTTAATTCAATAAAGGCACACACTGGGATAAGATCAAAAAGAGCTTATGTGTTGAGTAAAATGTAATCAAAAACACATATGCTTATGTGATTGTACGTGCTCGGAATCAAGATCTGTTGATGCCAATATCTATCAGAATAAACTAAAAACTTGTTGACATTGACAGAATTATGAAAACTTTGTTTGGACAAATCTGACGATATCAGATATATTCTTTGTGTAACACCATTACCTAAAAACATAGTAATTAAGGCTAAGAAAGTGTCAAATTCTAAGGTCAATCCAGATAGGTCAAAACCAGTCACTTCACATCCTCCACCTAAAAACGAGCAAAGTCAAAAACAAAATGAGAATGTCCTTGCAAGAAGAATGTATAGAATCACTAAAACAAGGACACAGACACCGGATTCTAAAATTAACATTAAGGTTTCTAATTCCACAGGTGTAGAAAGCTATAAAGTGTTAAGAGACCAACGTTTTAAGCGACAACAAATTAAAAATTAGAGTCTTGAAGAACACTAATGCTAAGAGTTCAACTGCACATGTTCGGAAGATGTCACGTAGTGTTAGTATAGATTACAATAAGTGTGAAACAATGAATTTGACTATTTGTCATGCAAACAAAAGTGTATTAAATACTAAGAATGTAACTGCTGTAAATGACAGTTCGAATATTATTTGTGTTTCTTGTGGTAAAGATGTGTTTTTACTTTCTTGTGAAAAGTGTGTTGCTCGTTATGCTTTGTCTAGAATTGCTAGTGTGAAAAGAGCCTTATTCACTACCCCCATAGCAGCATATTAAGATGAGCTACTTATTTGTAGTGCGAAATCTAGTTTAGCGTTGTTATATCCCAATCAACAACAAATAAGGTTCTAGTTATGATCTACTATCTCCTGATTCTAGGTCAATGTAGGACATTATATAATTACATGAAAAAACAAAATTGCAACAACAGAAGGAAGGTGGCAAAAATGGTTTTTATACAACAAATTCTTTAATTGGACACCCAAGACGTAATATTGCCTCAATACTTCCTAGTGTAAACAAAGAGTCGTATTCGGTTCGTTCTATATCTATACACACGGTTACCACTCAGAAAAGGGTATCCAAAACTGTCCACTCTTCCATCTGCATTTATTTCATGTGATGCATGTGATCCAACTCGTCCTTTGGATTATTGATAGCGGATGCTCGAAGCATATGATTGGCAATCTTCAACTGCTAAGAAATTTCGTTGAGAAATTCATGGGAAAAGTCTGCTTCAGGAATGATCATTTTGCTGCAATCACTGGATATGGAGATTAAGTTCAAGGCAATCTAATGATTTGTTACGTTTATTATGTTGAAGGCCTCGGACACAACTTATTTTCGGTTGGACAATTTTGTAATGTAGATTTAGAAGTAGCCTTTTGTTCAAACACGTGTTATGTTCGGAATTTAGAGGGTGATGACTTGCTTACCGGTTCTCATGATTCAAATCTCTACACTATCTTTGTTTCTGAAATGGCGGCTTCTTCTCCAGTGTGCTTAATGTCCAGAGCCACATCAATAAAATCTTGGTTATGGCACCGCAGACTATCTCATTTGAATTTTGGAACCATTAACCAACTCACATCAAAAGATCTAGTTGATGGGCTTCTGAAGTTTAAGTATAACAAAGATCACATATGTTCAGCTTGTGAACAAGGAAAAAGCGAGAGAGCTTCACTACCACCAAAATTGGTTCCAAGCACAGAATCCAAACTCGAACTCCTTCATATGGATTTGTGTGGGCCGATGAGGGTTGATAACATCAAATAACGTCACTTTGTTATATCCATTTGATCATTTATTTTGCCTCCTTTTATTTATTATTGCATGATTGGATACTTGTTTCTCTAAAGTTTTTATTAATTTGCATTTCAGGGAGTGTTGTGAAGACAGCTTAATGCGAATAATTTGGAGCTATAAAACATGACATTGAAGAATGTGATTTGCTGACTATATACGTCGTATCCAACAAAAGAGATGCGGCGTATCAGTGCCTAAACTTCACAAGAAAACGCGTTTGACCAATTCCCAATACGGCGTATCCCTTCTGTTTACATACGCCGTATCCATGAAGATAACTATGCGAAGATACAGTAAATAAAGTAAATTGGGAAAGATATCACTGATTGATTGAGAGCATAGCGCGTACTCTAAGGAATCCAGCCCAATACGCCGTATCGACCTATCCAGATACGGCGTATCGAGTCTTTTTCAGACATGATAAATAGAAGACTCAATATGTTTTTCTGTGTTGCAATATCATATTCTATATACCATACTCATTGAAGACGAATTTTAGAATGAGAAGATAGCTCAATGTCAAGCATTGATCACGAATCCATTAGAAGAAATTGCTGCAATTTGTACTCTCTTAAACGTTCGATTTCCAAATGTTTGAATACGCTTGTATATTTATAATGGTTGTGGGTTATTACCCTCGAGGTATTAGCCATCTTATTGAAGTCAATGTTTGGTTTGTTTAAAATAGATTTCATTAATTGATCGTTGATGTTTAATCTATTTTTATCACCTCATTACTATTTTTTATGTGTTTATATATGCGAATTATATTCAACTGGGTTAGTGATGCTAAAAAAGTAATCTAGATTCGTGAGTTAGCTCTCCATGTCGTGTTTTTATTACTAAAGCCCAATTGGATCACAAATAACGTTTTGGTCTTTGTCTTTGGGAATTATGAGCTTTGTTGGACCGGTAGTGACCTATTTATGTTTCAGCAATCATGACTATTAATTAAATGATAAAGATTTGATAGTGGGCTGCAGTATATAAAGCACCGTCAAGCAATAAGTGGGTATAAGTCTCGTTGGGCTAGGGTTTTATCAGATCACCACTGTTGCTTTGATTACCTAAAAATAGATTATAATTTAAACTAAAGTGGCTTTATGTGATGCGTTATTATTGTCCGATTTACTCGTGTCCTAGGTCTTAGGAGTGATGTCCGCCTAAGTCTTAAAAATGATATGCACTGTTTCGAGATAAATATGTCATTGCACGTAAAAACAATATAAAACCAATCATATGAACTTGGATTTAATAGGGCTAATACAATTTTTCTTCATTTCGGATTTGTACGCTTTTCTTTTCTTTTGTTTTTTCTTCTTTTGTGTTTATTGTTGTATTGAATTGTTTTTGGGACACCTCCAAAACATCGTTGTCAGTCTCTTAGGATGAAAACCCCCGTATCATTAGACATGTATGTAGCAATAGGTTTTTAACACAGTAAATAGAATAATTAGAATAAATAAAATGACTTATAGAAATATAGGATTACATGTTTCACTTCTTAGTGTTCGACACCCTACTGGCTATTATTATTTATTTCCTGTGCTAAATTACACATACCTTTTATTTACTATATTATGCCAAAAAGACCAAAAACATACCAAAAATGTGTTGTATTTGTGTGTTTTGTGTTTATCATGTGCAGGGAACGGATAATGGACAAAAAAAGACACAATCAAGCCCAAAAAGGACAAAATACGAGCACGAGAAGGAAAAGAGTGTGAAAAGCCAAGGCCAAGGTGTGCATTTATCAAGAAAAACCCAAGACGAGCCCGTAAACTCCAAAAATCCCAAAACCCGACAAAAGAACTAACGGTCGTTAACCTTTTTACAAACAAAACCAAATTATACTTAACACTTGTTAAGTATACACTTAACTAACGTTAAGTGTCACTATACATCACTAGTAACAAACCACCAATAGCCCAAGTACCAAATCTGGCCCAACTCAAAGTTATAACTCCCAAGTCAAACCCCCTTTTATAACAGTCAAAATTATGTTCTTCGTCCCCTGTTCCCTCCTTTTCTGTAACACCCCCATTTTTATATATAGCAGCGGAAGCTATCTGGGGTATTACTTCATGGATACAACAATCATAATCATATAAAATGACTCAAAAGAGTCGTTTGTTCAAAAGATACGTTATCATTCATTTAAAATCAGAGTTTTACAAAGGCATGTTGATTCGTCAATTTTAACACACGTAAAATAATATATTATATAATACTATGGAAAATTACCAATTTACCCTTGAGGACAAAGGTGAAAAGGAATTCTTAAAATATGTTTTAATATATTATATACGTTATCTTAAACGGGAAGTATGATTCTCTCCGGGTCGTTTCCCCAACGACTTGTGAAATTAAAACCTCGTTGTTGTTTGGAAAATGATTTGATATGATATACAAAGTTTGTTTGTTTTTTTTTTTTTATTGATTTTTACTTCTAAAAATTAAAATAAGCAAATGAAAACAATTAAAAATGAAAACAAACAATAGGAATTTAAATTTTAACTAAAAACGCAAAACGGGAACCTTAAACGGAAACCCTAAATTTATAAAATTAAACCTAAATTGAGTTTTTCTTTTTAAATGGACTCTATTTGACTAAAAAGTAAGTTTAAAGAAACTAGAACAAAAAACAAAAACGGGAGTTAAAATGAGCGTTAAAAACACGAAAAAAAAGAATGAGATCGAATTCTCCGTTCTTTAGAAAACGAAATTTTGTAATTTAAACCCTACGAAAGCAAAACTAATTTTCCTATGAACTTTAGGATAAAAGAAAATTTTCTAAAAAAGATTTATATTTTTTTGATTATTTTTCTATTTTTTATGATTTTTTAAAGTTTTTAATGAAAATAAATGATTAAAATTACTAAATTAACTCTAAAAATTCTAGAAAAATGACAGAAAAAATTGCTTGAACTAATCCAATCCTAGGATAAAAATAAGCCGAGATAGATTGAAGCTTTTAAAAATAAGCCACCGAAATAGCTTAACATCTTATTGGGTTATTAATGCCAAAAGTGTATAAAAGATTACTTGTGCAAGGGTCTTATGAAAAAGACCCAAGGGCACAGCGGTAAGGAGTGTGTGTATAAAAAGGTTGAGGTGTTGAGGTCGGGGGTTCGAGTCTTGCTCACCCCCGACTTCCACTTCCCTTTTTTTGGGTTTTTTATGAAAATATTATAAGACAGAAGTTGTAGAGGACAGCTTTTGTATCAACTTTAATAAAAGGACTATAAGCTTAAACTCAAAATTAAGCTCTCAAAAAGCTTTGGAAAAAGCTGTTTTCAGAAAGTGAGCTTTTAAGCTCTTAAAAAAAACTTATTTTAACTAAAACACTTGCACACAATTCATTATAAGCTCAAATGCAATTCTAAAAGCTATCCTAGAAAGCTAATGATGTCTACTATCTAATTTTAATAAGCTAGCTAAGCATTAACACTTTAAGCTAACTAGATTTGAAGATCTAAAATGCAAACTCAGAAGTAAACTATAAAAGTGCAAAATCAAGTTAAGCTAAAAAGCTTATTAAGCTATACTAAACCTCGATCTTTTAAAAACTTAACTATCTACTTATACGCTAAGAATCCAAACCATAAAAATAGCTACTATAAGCTAGAAATTTAAATTTAGAAGCTAAGTCTAGGTTACTACTGTTTTTGGTCTTTTTAGATTTTTATGAACTTTTAAAAGCAAATGTACCTAAGATATTAAGCTAGAAATTTGAAATTAAGTCTTAATCTAACTTATCCTATATCTAATCTATAAATCTAATGAGTTTTAAAAGCTAAAACTTATTTAAACTAACCTAATTTTGATTCAATAAGACCAACAATATTAACTTATTGTTAATCCTTCTGGTGCAATTGACAGATTGGTTAAACCAAAAATGCAGGTGACCAAGGTGGTCAAACCTGCAATAGACACACTCAAAGAGTGTGTCTAAACACTTAACAAGCAAAAACTATACCTAGGAAAACTAGGATCAAAAATCTCAAAGATCTTAAAGAACAAAAGCTCCTCTGGTGCACAGTCAAGCAAAATAAGTCATAAGATGTTTTTAAACTTAAACTAACTTAGCAAAACTTTTTAAAACTTAATCAGATATGTAAACAAAGCTGACCAAAGAAAATGTACCCATTCACTTTGACTTTTTGAGGTCAGTTAGCATTATCAAAACACCACCTTTAGACTATAGCAAATTTCATTAAGCTTATGAAATTGAAAACTAGTTATCAAAACCCTTTTGTACCTGATTCTATTAGTTATAACAAGACTATTAGCACAAATAAACAATTAGTTAAGCTAGAATTAAGAATCTAAAAGCTAAACTAAATATTTTTGGCTTTTTATTATTTTATGACAGTTATGAAGAAAACTAAGATCTAATATACTATAGCTAAAAAACATGATTGACAAGCAAATTAAGACAAGCAAAAGCCACAAATAAGCATTTAGTTTAGCTAAATAAGCAAGCTACAAGCAAATAAGCAGATTATAAACTATAGAGTAAGACATGATTTAAAAGAGGAAACTTACAATAAGCTTCAGCCAAACAGAAGCTAATGTGCTCATAGAGCTTATCAACAGCTCTGGCTTATAAAAGATAAGCCAGTGAAAGTCCATGGGAGCTCTTCCATTGTAAGCTCCCCTTCCATAAGCTTATAAGTCCAAAAATCCAAGGTTATTAAGCTGATTTTAGGATTTAAGTAGATTAAATGAACAAATTAGCTCTATCACAAGCTTATAGACTTGTGAGAACTTATGAGCTTATTAGAAGCTTGACCAATTGATTAACTAAAAAAAAACAATGGAAAGTGAGATTTATGAGCTTATAACAGTATTTGTGTAAAAGAGAAGTAAAATTTTTTATTAACTAAACGTGAATTCATTAAGTAGAATTTGAGTACAATACTTGAAAACGGAAATGGAAAGGTTATAATGCTAAAAATTAAGATAAAATTCACTAAATTATCTAAAAGCTAGAAACTAGACTAGGAAAAGAATTATGTATGTGTGTGTGAGAGTGAGTCCTATTTATAGCACTCCAAGGAACCTTCTAGCCTCTTGTCAGTTTGGTCGTTGCCTCAAAATCATAGCCCTCTAATTCTTTCAATTTTTGGAGGAAGAATAATTAAACCTTGGATCATGTGAAAAACTCCAAAGGATTGCCAACGTATTGGGCATCCGTTGGTTTGTTGATTTGTGTGTAGTTTACGGAGTGGATTTAGTGAAAAATCCCATCATCCTTTGTGCTTTCACTCCTTCCAACGTGTCATTCCTTTTGTGCTTTGGCCAATGATATGCTTGGATGACAACTTAACTCTGCCAAGGTGTACTTTGCCCATAAATTGACTTAATTATCCTAAAATTGTAAAAAAACCCTTTTGTTTCAACTGGTTTCATTGGGGAAAGTGACGATGAATAGTGATTGGTTCTTGCACCTTTTTTTTTCGGTTTTTTTAATTGATTGGGTAATAACATGTATAACTTTGGGGTTTGGCAAGAAGGGTCCCTGCTGTTCTGTATTGCATTTTTTACTAGAAACAACTTAGTTTAGATAGTTTGTCAGAAGTGGCAAATAGGTCCCTGATGGACTTTATAAAAAGGTTATGGATTAGGGTTTTGGGCCGGGTAAGGATAAATGGGCTTGGACTTTGTTGACCAGGAGTTGACTGAAGGTTTGACTTTTTTTTGACTTTGGCTTTGAATTCCCGGCTTCTTTTGTGCTCTTCCGTTCCTGTTACGTGAGTTTTGTCGGTTTGGACCGTTTTCCTTGTGATTTTGTCTATCCGTACTGCACAACAAAAACCAAAAACAACGCATATCTTTGCCATTTTATTATGCTTTCGGTTTTTATTGGGTTTATTTTGATTTTAAAATGGATATGATGTTTTCACACAATTATCAAAATTCCCCAACTAAAACACGATTGCGTGTCCTAAGCCTTATTTACATGCCTTATAACCAATATTCAAAACTTCCTAAACTTAACCTTGAAAAAGTTGTCAAATATTTTTGTTGAGAGAGTAAGAGATCAATAGAGTAAAAGTATAAAACACCCCTATTTCCCATTTTCTAAAACCTCTTTTTCAATATTTATTTATTTTATTATTATTATTAGTTTTATTTTTTTTTATTTTTTTTTACACAAAATATAGTTGAGATAATTTTGATTTTCGTTATTTCCATAACTATTAGGAATCATAAAACAAGATGCATTTCGATTCCGAGAATGCCCCAAAACAGGATAAATTCATCGTTCCCGACTTTTCACTTATCCAAACCAAGCTCTTAGAACAAATCACAGCTAAATATCAGTAAGGTGCTAACATACTCTTATTTACAACTTTGGAACTTTTTACTCCGCCCATTTTTTATATCTTATGTGAGATGTGCTATCTTGAATATTCAACCTGGATCAACTGTTTGCAACTTACTTGCTTACGTTCCACCTTAGAATAATAAGTGTAAAAGCTGAGATCTTCCATGTAGCGATTTTGTCTCGGCAATCCCATACCTTCGCGGCTATAGTGGACCCGTGCTTTTGACACCCCACAAAGACTAGTATCGGGACTCTCAGACCTTCGGTTTCAAAATTCTCTTAGTTTCTCCGGAATATTATAGCTTATAAAATAGAATAGTCAAAGTGCAAAAGCATATTTGAATTTAACAAAAAGAAGTCAATTTATTAATTCACACTTAATTATTTAGATATTCATGCAACTATAACCCTCGACCTTTTAGAAGGCTGCAACATCGGTTGTGAGCCGGCAAGATGCAGCAAACTTTTATCAGCCTCGGATCTTTATTTTTACTATGGGCTTTCTTTTGAAGACTACCACATCGGTTGTGAGCCGGCAAGAGGTAGTAAACTTTTATCAACCCACAGCTTTTATTATTATATTTATTTTTTTATCATTTTTAACTCTCTTTGTTTTTTTTGTTTTTTTTATTTTTTATTTTTAATTTAAAGAAGACTTCTTTTTGAAAAATTCAAGTATAAATCTGAACTAAGACTAAAATTTTTGCTATATATTACATAAAAATTATTGATTTAAGTTTAGTCTCAAAACAGCACGTATATTAATACGGGTTAAGAGCTTATGGGAGGAAAAGCAACATAGTTACAACATGGCTCTTAAGATTTCCAAATAATCTTTGTTTAGCATCATACTCTTCTTAAACCTCTATTCATTTTTCGTTCTTCGCGAATTAGCGAACGCTTAGCCTAAAAGTTAAGGAACAAGCTAGAGCTCAACACGCTCGATCGGGTCAAAATTTACTCTTATTCTACCCAGCAAGAAAGTCAAAATTGTGACAAAACACTTATTTTATTTAATTTTTCTACAAGAATAAAACTTAAAAATTTAAAATATTATTGAATTTTTGCCTATTTTTGCGGGAAAATCGGGGTACGTGAGAACAAAACAATAGTAGGCCAACATAAATCGATAGATTCCCTCCCCAAAACTAAAACGAAACATTTTTGTCCCTCACTGTTTAAGGCGGGTCTCTAAGTAATCTATGCCGTTTTGTTAATTATGCAAAGATAATCGTGAATCGATATAGATGAAAGGGGATTGGATTTCCCCTAACTAATTGCAAACCAAAGGCTAGGAAGCTCGACGTGAACGGGGACAAAACACCATACACGAGAGGTATTCAGAAATGTTGGTTATCCTGCATATAATCACAAGCACAAACAAAACACAAAGAACGAAGATGTACAGCCTCCTCACACACATTAGAAGCTAAAAAATAGTAAAATGGTTTAGCATGGGGTGCCTCCACGAAAGGCTTTGTTTTTGGTACGAGTCGCCCACATAGCTTGACTCGATCCCTGAATTCATTCGTCCTTAGGGAGAGCAAATAGAACTGGCTTTAAGAGAAAAATGAAATCGTTAGAGATGCCTAGGGTCAAAACGAGTTGGTTCCTCGCTCTTGAGAGAGACGGATTAACAGGAGATTCCTAGGGTAGGTGAAAAATGGGAGGGAAAGTCCAATATGATAAATGTGAGGATTGACACCTTCATCATTTAGGGGTAAAATTAATTTCTTCTTGGTTAACAATCTCAAATTTCTCATGGCAGTAGCATGGCTTAAATTTTAACCCAAACATATGGTGGGTTCTGGTGGAAGACGAAAGAGATGATGGGTTGTCTTGATGATCAAGGTTAGGTAACTAATTATCTTCATTTTCGGAATCATCATTCTCAACTCCTGGTGGAAATAAATCTCTGGAAAACGTGGGAGGATTATTCAATATCTTCTTGACAGGGGTCACTATCCTCAAGGGGATAAGAGATACCGGGAAAGAGATCGTGACTTGAACATTGGATTGCCTATGACACATTTTCCTTGTGATCGGGAAGTTTGAAATCTAACAAAGCAAAGGTCATAGGATGAGATAATCCTCATGTTACAGAACAATCTTGATGGATAGTGTCAAAGTTCCACTGGCGAAATTCAATGGTGAAGGAGGATCACTTATTGGAGGAAAAAGTACCGGAAGTTATGATTGTATTCATGGTCCACGAATTCACTTCGGGGAGCGAGATTATGGTTGGTATTATCACTTATGCAGATTCTACAGATAATTACGTCTCCTTCTGAATCGAAATAACCTTCCTTAAAATTAGAAGAAACTTCCATGGCTAAAAAAGCATCGATCTACTGCAATTTCGTCTTCATGGGACGAGACTTTAAACCTTATCGGTAAAGGTGTTCTATATTTTACTGTGTTAAGTAAAATGGCTCATCGGAATCTGAAACATTGGAGAGTAGTTCCGTTTCGACACTTCTTCTTTCTGTTAAAGTGAAGATATATGTTTTCTGGTGTGTGAAGTTAATACATTAAACTTCGAAAAAGAGGCTTGAATAAACTTTGAACAAATTTTCTTCATGGATGACTTTTTTAGGAAGAGGGAGTTCATCGGCGAACTCCTCAAGAATTTCACTAGTCTTCACCGGAGAAGAACTAGAAGGAAGAGCATCGGAATGATTAGTGGTACTGCCACTAAATGGCTCATCTTTCGAAAAATCAATGAGACAAAAATAGCGTGAGCAAATTGCTTATTTCTTGCTTTTCTCGATTTTTTTGAATAAAACGACATGTTCATCGCTTCCTACTCTTAAGGTTAATTTTTTCCTTGTTTTAGATCAATGAGAGCTTTTGACTGATGTCGCGAAGGTCTCCCTAAAATAATAGGCACTATCGGGTCAGTTCAAAATTAAACTACTACATAATTAGCAAGACAAGGGAAACCATCAACTCTAACTACAACATCCCCGGCTATACCCATTGGCGTGAGGTAAAGGACACGGTTAGCAGCTCGGAGTGTCAATTCGGCGGTGGGCTTCAAAGCTCCAAGCCCAAGTGCGTGTAGATAGAATGAGCAAAAAATATTTATGCTAGATCCGGAATCGGCTAAAGCATTAGTCCTATCAAGTTCTTGTAGAGCACATGGAATAAGAAATTTTCCAGGATCTTCGAGCTTCTCGAGAACTTTGTTCATGATGATGGCAGAACATTCAGCATTTACGGTTTTGTTTGATGGCGATTTTCTTTCAACGTTTTTCTCTTTGTTTCTCAATAAAGTGCTTAACCATTTGTTGAATTTTGCATTTCTATGAGAGCATCCTTTTAAACATTTCTAACGTAGTGTTTAAACAAAAACTTCATAAAAAACCTGCTATGCTGAGCACTGGGTTTATCTTTCTCTCTTACTTTCATCCTCTCAGGGTATGGAAGTTTAGGTTGATATGAATCAGGATCTGGAGAATTAGGCTCTTGAACAGTTTTCTTAGCCTTTGGTTTCGGAATGGAATCATGATCCTCAGGAGGTGGGACTTGTGCGGTATTTTCTGAACTTGGTTTTTGCACTTTGTCCATTGACGTCTCTGGGTTTTGTTCGGGTTCCTTTAGAGGAGTAGAAACAACGGGTGTAGGAACAAGAGGAGTCGAAGGTCCTTCACAAGTTTTACCACTTCGTGTGGTGATAGCATTGACATGCTCACGAGGGTTAGTTACGGTTTGACTTGGAAGAGTTCCTGAATTCGAAGATGAAGCGGTGTTGGAAGTTATGAACTTAGAAAGCATTTCCGTTAAATTTGTCATCTGGTTTTGTAAACCTTGGCCTTGATTTTGCATATTCCGTAACACAGCATCATTAGCCTTGACATAATTCTCAAAATCGGTCTTTGAAACGCCTTGCATTTGCTGAGGAGGAGCTGATAAACTTGGTAGGTTGATGTGGAGGTTGGTAAACTTGTCTTGATTGAAGTTACTTCCACGATTTTGGTTGAAATTGGTTCCTCGATTTTGGTAGAAATTATTTCCTTGATTTGGATTGAAACGGTTTTGATTGTTTTGAATCGGAGGAAAACTAGGAGGTCGGATTTGGTTTTGAAACCATCGGAGGGTCTTAATGGAATTTCCTTGATTAGATTGGCTACAGCAGCTTGTGAAAATGTACTCTTGAATGTTGTCTTCGTTAAACATTTCCATCGTGGCTGGACAGTTTTTATAAGTGTGATCCAGCAACTCCACATAGTTACTACAACCTGCTTCGATCGCTTTTACGGTTTGGCGGGAGCTTGGGCTTTTTGTTTGTCGATAAATAATAGTCTTCATTAATTCTTAAGTTCAGAGACTTCGGTTGTCATGAGCAGCAACATCTGGTTGAAATTCCTGGAGTGATGAATTCTAATCTCGCTTTGGCGACGAACTGCCTTGTTTCGTGAATTACGAACCTTTGATTTACTCTCGATAATTCTCAAGCATTCACGAGGCATCTTATCCAAAGTTTTCCCCCACGCAGCAGAATTCAATGAGTCTTGATCATTAGCATCAAAGCATTGTGTTAAAAAGATATCCAACTGATGTATTATGAAAATCGTGATGTGGGTTATGCTCGAAGAGGTCATTAAATGATTCAAGCCTAATAAAATGATTCAGTCAAATCTTTGTTGAATCCTCGTAATTTCCTATTTCGAAGATTGTCGTTTTTTGAAGTGGAAAGAATGGTTAATGAATTTTCTGAAAAAAGATCATCCATGTTAAAATTGTGTTCGAGGAGGTTCTTTTTCTAGCCAAATCCGGGCAGAACCTCAAGAGAAAAACGGAAAAAGATATAAGCTTTATTGACGTGATCGGACGGTTCCGAGAATCTCATTGTTGAAGTAATCTTAATTGAGAATAAAGGATTGTGCATATGGATCATCTTTATCATGGTACGAAAACTGTTTGTTTTGAACAAGAGTTTTTTGATAACCATGCTTTAACTCAAAATTAGCATTGATTTCGGGAATTACAATTGCATCCTCGTAACCCTCGGTGGGTGCTTGGAGCAATTGTGCCATAGTCCGGTTATCAGCCATCGGAACTACGGGAGGATTAACAAAAGGTTCTTCTAAATGAAATGGTTTATCACAGACGGTTGGCTTGTTGTAGACGGTTACGAACGAAGACTGTCAATCCGATCTCTTTCTATACTCAACATGGCTCAAACCTTTAGGTACTTCAGGCTTAAACTCCCATTCCTCTCAACCAAACTAGCTCTCTCCACTAGCCACTAACTGACTAGCCTCTAACTGTCTCTGAGTGGTCTCAATCTCAGTAATCCTATTAATATGAACCTCTGACATGTAGTGAACTATATCATAAATAGTATCTTTAAGATCAGTGTTGGGAATTATAGATTTGATGATACAAAAGAAACAAGCAATGAAACAAAAGGACTTAAACGCAAAGCTAGAATTCTTCAAAAGATGGAAGATTTTAAAGATTCTAAAAGATCAACTTAATGAAGATAAAGATAACAAAAGATTAAGTTATATGTTTAAAAGATTTAATTGTCTAATGTTTATCCCTTTGTAAAAGTCTGATGTTCTCTACTATATAAAGAGACATAAACATTAGGTTAGGTGTGTGCTTCCAATGAGAGTCGTATAAACACAAAAACATGTGTGTATGTGCACAAGTTAGAGATGTAGATGTCTATTGTATTGGTGTAGCCTCAAGGATCATTGATCCCTGTTACAGTTAGGTAACCGTATTATCTTGATTAAATAATATTGGGGCTAAGTATTTATATGGTAAAACCTTGTTCATAACATTGTTCTTTATGTTTTAATTCCGCTATGCAAAATATGTTATCAATATTATTAATCCTAGACATAAAGTTCTAAACAAACTTGAGCTTAAATAAATCTTAACAATTGGTATAAGAGCCTCATGTCTCTCGATCTAGGATCTATAAGGTTTGTCTTGATGTCAAATCTACAAAGGAAAAGTGTTCATGTTTTCTGTTTTTGATGTTTGATTTAGTTCGGTCATATTATGTAACACCCCCATTTTGATAATATAGCAGTGGAAGTTAATCTGGGGTATTACTTTATGAATCACAGACACAATCATAGAAAACGACTCAAAAGAGACGTTTTTAAAAGATACGTTATCATTCATTTAAAATCAGAGTTTTACAAAGGCATGTCCCAAAATCTAGAAACATAAAATGTGAATGATAACAAGTTTTAGCCATCTTCAAGTCCATGCCACTCCATGCCATAAGTTGCTCAATTACCTGAGATAAACATGCATAAAAAGGGTCAATACAAAGGTTGAGTGAAATTCATAGGTTTGAAAGTTATAATGGAAATATTGGCATTGCATGGACAATTATCATGGAGAACATTCATTCTTATAGGGAACAGTATTATTATGGAGAACAGTATTATCATGGAAAACAGTTGAATATTATATGGTTGAATGCAAGTTTAATAGTGATTGGGCTACGTTGTTATACACCCGTTATTGGTAATAATTGTAACGAATACAATTATCATGGAAAAATGGTAACATTATTATTGTACCTAAGCTCATGACACCAATACGTTAACAGGGAAGATCACCGTAGTGATATTGGTTAGGGACAGATGTCCCCGTGGAAAAGGTAACTTGCCAAGGTTACCTATTAGGACAAATATAGTGCGTTTGGCTACCCCAAGCATGGGTATACAAACGGGAGCCGTCACCCCCAATAGATCTATTCACAATATTCGCGTTCACTCGCAATGCAAGTAATTAATGGTTCATGATATGGAAATAATGGCACTGGAAGCTACTTAGGCAATAATATATCTGGATAGCATACATTTAGAAAACACTTGCATTCATGGTTTATATCAGGTATCACAGGTTTATAAGGTATTCAAAAGATTGAAATGCGGGGTTATGAATTCATTAAGTCTTTGAAAAGTAATCACATTGTTATAAGATAAACGAGTATGTAAAAGAGTTTGTAACAAGCATGTATCCCCCTCGCGGGTTTATGAAAACATTAAAGAGATTGAAAAGCGAGGCTATGAACTCACAATATCGGTTTTAAGTACTTGTGTATATTAAAAACAATTGAGCATGTATCCCCCTCGCGGGTTTATAAAGCATGTAAATAAGTAAAAGCGAGGCTATGAATCTCACCTTAACAGGGAAATCTGATTAACGGCAAAAGTATATCAAAGGAAAGGCGTCTGTATGGTAGTACGACGTTATCTACTCGGGCGGAAAGTATATCAACTTGAAAGAAAGCAGCTTCGTCATGTAACCTGGGATAATATGTCGAGTCTTAGGAAGATTGTACTCTAGAACTTTGATTCTAAGAGTTTAATATTGTTATAAGTTTGATTGGAGAGTTTGGAATTATTGTATCACCGTTCGGGCCATCATAATTCAGAGGTCATTCAGTAAACGTTTGAGGAGCTAGGGCACTTTAAATCGTAAACCCAACAACTCAGTCAGAACGTAATACCAAGATGAAACCTCTTAATATGAAGCTCCCTAGTATTGTGATACGATATAATCGGTTTTAAGCGTTTTGATCAATATCTGGAAATGATAAGCACGACAAGCGTTAATTAAAGTTATGTCTTGTAATGTTTTGAATATATTTTTATACTTTTTCAAAATGTTACATTTTAGACCCTTGAGAATGAAAAATGGCAAAATATACCCTTGGAGTTTGCACTTTTACGAGTTTGGTCCTTCTAGTTTAAAAGATGGACAAAGTAAACCTTGTAATTTTTAAAGTGACATAATAGACCCTTATAGTTATAACTTTGATAAAATGACATTTTCAGTCCTTTTAGTTATAAGTTTCAGAAAGTTACGATATATACCCCTTGCATGGAATACTTTTGCAAAACAAGTCCAAAATGCCATGCAAGCTTATTTTAAGTTTCTAAATGATATTTGCAGGTTATAGCTTATTAATATAAGCTAAAATATGAAGATTTAACGTAACGAAAGTTCAGATTAACGATTCGTTAAGCTAGAAATCAGAACGGGTCGAATTAGGGTTTTATAATGAAAACGCGTAGGTTTTTAATTCAAATTCCTTCAATAATCAATAAAGTGGTTATATTAACATTAATTAAGCATGTTAGGATGGATTATAACAACATTTAACCATTATAACATTTAGTTTTAAGAAAAACGTAAAATTAGGGTTTCGGGTGTACGATTTTGGATCAAAATGGAAAATGAGCATGAATTGAGTTATGAAACTTTAACAAGAGTTTATTTAGGATCATATGAACATTATAAGAGTGTAGGAGCAGAAGTGAAACATCCAGAACCTGGGTTTGAGCTTATAGCTTGGAAATGGGTCGAAATCGGGACTTTTAGCTTCGTACGCCTAGAATAACGACTCTGGGGCTTCAAGGCTTCAATACTTCTCTTGATTACTTCTCTTGGATCTTCTTAAGAACTTATGGAGCAGAGAGTTGCTGCCATTGATGGGTTATAGAGGAGGAAGTGGGGGATGAGTAGAAATGAGAGATTTAGGGTTCTATTTATAGTCAAACAAGATGAGGAGGTTAAGGAAGGCTTGTAATCTGATGTGAGACACTTGGATAAGCTACTAGCTGAAGTGTTGAAGCTATAGAGTGAGTTGTATGAGCTAGGATTGTAGATTAAGGAGGTGGATACCTCCTATGCTTGCCGCGGCTGAATTGGACCAAAAAGGAGGTCATGTGACTTGATTTGTAGCTAAGGAATGTAAGATATTTGTTGTAGCAGCTGAGTAAGCTACTTAGGAGCACATGTGGGTAAGTTATTTTGCAAAAAGAGCCTTTAAAATGGGTCAATTTGCAAAAGAATGGGTCGCGGGTTTGTATGAGCTCATAAGGACTCGAACTCTTGTTCTTTGCTTATATTTCGCATACATTGATCAAATAATGATAGATACATGTCCTCATGGTTTGTGTCAAGGTTTATCAATGGTAATTCGCAAGTGGTTTGAGTTAAAATGGATCGAAAATGAATGAAACAAGTCGCGGGTTTACTTAGGGCACATTAGGGTTTATTTAGTGTTTTCTTGCTTATAATTCGCATGTTCTTGATCAAGGATGATAGTTATTGTTTACAAGGCTCATATTATGAGTTTAGATCATAATTGGGTTAATGGTTTGTGATTAAAATGGGTAAAAATGATTAAATGGGTCAAAAGTTCCATTTAAGGCACAATTAGGGTTTCTTGGATTCGTTTTGCATATAGTTGAAGTAAAATGATGAAATGATGATGGAATATGATTGAAAATGTTATAAATTAAGTTATCACAACTTATTTGAGTGTTGGTTTGGGTTTACAATAGATAAAAACAAAGAAACGGGTCATGGTTTAGAAACTAGCTCGGTTTTAGGGTTTAGGGTTTTGAATTAAGGTTTTGAGTGTAAAAAGTTGTATGAAGGCTTATGAATAGAATAATTAGGGTTTACACATTGTATATTGAGTGTAGTAACTTGCACAAAAGTGATGGTGAAGAAATTAGAATGAAAACGGAGGTAAAACGGCTATTTTGGAGATCATGCTTAATGACTTGTATATTGAGCTTTTAAGGACTTGTACCTTGACTTGGAGGGAGTTTATATTTCAAATGAGATGTTATATTACTTGTACATATGATTTAGTATCTTGTACATTCACTTTAGATGTTAATTCTTCATGAAATTAGGGTTTAAAGGTATACGATAATGGTTTAAAGCCCGTTTTGATATAACGTTGCAAATGGTACATTATATGAGTAATGTACTTTGTAAAAATGATATTATGATATTGACTTGACATATTATGATGTTTTCTTGACATATATGAGGATAGGATTGCCATAGGTAGGTTGCGTGAGCTCGTTAACTTTAGTTATGCAAGATACATTGCATATTGAGATATTGGCAAAGCAAGTAATGTAATAAAGCGAAAAATTTCCCTGAAAAAGGTGGTTCATATATAATAGATAAATAGTACATTGTATCTAACTTAATAGATGGATATTTACATTGATGAAATTTGCGGGTTGTTATAACATATCTCACCCCAAGTATTACAAAACATTCATAAAAATGAGTAAAATGGGGGCTATGAAACTCACCTAAAGCAAAATGCGTACAACGACACTACGCGCAAGTATGCAAATGTACAAATCCTAACCGCGACCTAATTAATACAAGTACGCTTTAGGTTTACGAAAATAAAACGTGCAACATGCATATGAGTTCTTAATACTTTTTATCACCTCAACATGTTTGTGTTTGAATTTATAGTCAAAACATGTTTTACACAAAAGTACGACACTTTATATTTAGTTTCAACATTTTATTATAAAGTGTTTTTGTCTAACTTTGAAGGATCATAACTCGCTCGATTCTTATTCTTTTCGCCCAATTTTGACTCGGACATTTAGTATCCCAGGTAGGCTATCAAAAATCCAACTACCACTATACACCAATCAAAGTCCAAAACACTCAAAAATGCCTCTAAAGTGGCCAAATTAGATTTATTTCGAAATACAAGCTGTTAACACCTTTTACAAAATGATTTTTACCCAACTTTACGAGGCCGTAACTCAGCCGTTACTTATCCATTTGACACGATCCTAGACTTTTTGGAAAGTACTTCGCGATTACTATCTAAAGTTCTTACTGACCTTTTTAATAAATCGGAGTCTAAAACACCTAAAAACAGCCTCAAAGTAGAAACTTTTCGACACTTGAGTTGAGTAGTTTTTTAGAAAAGGTTTTTACATATTTTCAAATGGCCATAACTTCTTCATTACATGTACATTTTTAATTATCCAAATGGCTACGTTTAGCTTGTTATGTTTACTACACAATCATCATGTTCATGGTTCCAATTCCTAACTCTACAGCCCTCAAAAATAGCTCACAAAGTGTCTACTCAACCACTTTTTAACAACAAAATCCGGTTTTGTTTTACAAACTAAAAATATAAGAACGCATCAATGAGTCATGATTTTTGAGTATGTTTCATATAAAAATATGTATATGAGTATGGAATGAAGAAATTTAACAAAAGTAATTTTTATGTAACGATTATGAGCTCAAAAGTCGTCATTTTATTATAGTTTAGTTTTTACGCTTTGAAGTGAAAGTTTTATACATTAAACACATGTTGGTGATAAAAAGAGATGCAAGAATGTAAATATGAGTATGAAAAACATGAGATCTTGTTTACTTACAAAAGATGGTGGACAAAGTGGATAATTCAAGAACTATTCTAACCAAAAATATGTATTTATAACCCAATAATCACAACCAAACCACTAGCTAATGAACCTTCAACCCAACACTTCTTAAAAAGCCTTGAATTTTTTATGAAAACCCCATGGTGGTGGTGTTCTTGCCGTGAGTTAGAGAAAAGGAAAAGAGATATATATTTTTGATTTTGTGTTGTGTGTGAAACAATAATTAGTCATATCTTTATATAGTGAAAAAGATATAGGAAATGAGACAAAGGTAGTTACTAGTAAGACAAAGGGAAGACTAGTTGTAAGCAAAATATATGGAGGTTGCTTGGTGGTTATGCATGGTTTCAAAATGAGGTACCATAGTGTAAGTATGGCTAGCAAATAAAAAGGAAATGACACATGGTTTTTGCTTGTGTAAGGTGTGTGTGTGTCATGGGTATCCAGGGGGGATTAGTTTTTCAAATTTTCAACTATTTTGCATGCATAAGTGTATAACATTTGCAAAGGTGCTAGCATGTGCATAGAAGACAAAAGTATGTACTAATTAGTTACATACATATGACATGTGGGTTTTGCTAGGTGTGGGGCGGATGTAAGTCAAGGGGAATGATTTTCAGATGTTGCATGCATGTATATATGTGTATGATTTACAAAGGTGGTGAATAAGTGCATGCATGCATGGATATTTAATGCAACTTAAGCGGTTTACGTAAACTACGCAAAATAAATGTACATGACTTATAAAAATATTCACGTAATGATCATAACACACTAGTTATGTGTAGACTAAACTTAGTCTAAAGCTGGTACGCGTTCAAAGACGTTTTTTGCAACACGTGAGATAACCTCCCAGTTATAAGTTAAATTAAATGCGTAACCGTTTAAAATAAAATGTTTCAAGTTAATAGTCAAATATTAACCTGAAAAATAACGGTTGTCACACACATAACAAACTATACTAATATTGGTAAGCGCCTAGCAACACGTCAATGCTCTTAGAAATATCTGAGTGTAGTTTCGTTAAACATCTCAGTATCAATGGATTAAGTTTATTCATCCTTTTGCTTCAGATATTGTGTTAAAAATGGATATGGATCAAAGCCATTCCATATTTTAACTATTCTGTTTCTCGTTTTTTGAAATTGATCTAGATTACAAATGTAATACGAATCATTTTGACTATACTTTGGGCACGGCCATGCAAACATCTGATCAACTCAACGAGGGGTCCAGTTAGTATCTAACTCCTTAACACGTACGTAAAGGAACAAATTCTATTTTGACTACAAGTGTTATTCATGTACTTCATAACATTTCTGAAAGTAACATTTATAAACTACCTTATTCAAGATAGCGGTCGACTAGAATCAAGAAAGCAATTCACACATGCAAAACATGATTGCATCTAAAGTCTGGGGATGAGCAAAAACTCTACCCTATGTTGACGTTGATCCATAAAGTGATTCACACAAGTTGAGGTATCAAACATTCAACCATATTAAATAACATATGAGCTTGACATACACATCTTTTAATATTCAATATAATACTCAATCGCTCACATTTGTCTTAGTTCAATAATATTTCCATGTCGTTTAGGTAGGATATATATGTAATTATTGATCTTTGGAGGGACGTATATGCAAATGCCTCATAAAAGAATTATATCATTTTAAAGTAATTTTGTTAAAACAATCTTGTTGAAAAAAATAAAATTGGACCAATCAGTTTACTCTATTTTAACACGTTGCAAAACCGAGTAATGTGATTGACCAATAAAGTCAAAATTGAAACTTAATTTGGTCAAACTATTAAATTTTTGTCTAATTCATACAATGTAAAAAAACATATGTTTCAACTTTGTAAAATAAACTTAAAAATTGGGGCAATTAATAAAACTTTAGCTGTTAAATTTTAAAGTATATATATTAGTGTTCATGTTTATTAATAACTTAATGAATTTAATAATACCTCCTATATTTTAAATTTTTCCAAATAATATAACATTATGTTTTTGTTATTTATTAATATTATTATTAGTATATATTAAAATAATGTATTTGCATGGGATTATAAATATAAAAAGAAAATCACGAGTTACTGCAACATGTAAGTGAATACACGAGATTATACATATATGAACGAATCATGTTAATTCTCTTTATGATATTAAGCAAGGATGTTGAAAAAAAATATTATTTTTTTAACTATTTACATTATATAACAACTCATGTTATTTCTCTTTATAAGTTTAACCTGCGCACGGGTTTAAAAATTGACTAAAATAAGTGTTAACAAGAATATATATAAGTATTAAAATGAAGGCACGACCTCACACGTTATCGTGAGATGAAAATAAATAGATAATATTCTACATTTAATAACGATACATATTTTTTCAAGGTCATTATGTGCTACTAAACACACATAATGTTTGGAACATGATATAAATAGTTAAATTTAAACAAGATCAACCTAAACACCGTGTCAGTTAAACACAGTCAAATCATTCGTGCAACAAAAATTTATACAAAATATTAATTAATATTAACATATAATAAATATATTATGTAAAAACTCATACGTGCATGGGTATTATAACTATACGTCTATGCAAGTATTAAACATTTAATATAATTTTATAGAAAAAAACATAGCAAAATTATGAAATTTAATGATATTTAACTTGAAAACAAAGTTATTGAAATACTATTGCCCGTTATATTATCTGCCTCAAAATCTAAAACTAATTTACATATACATATATATACACACTAACCAAAATATTATATCTACTAATGAGTAGATTAATTAAGAATCTGCCCTGTTAGGTATTGTGCCACTTGAGCATACATTTCTCATACATAAACACTACCATTATAACAACCACCAACATCTTCAATACCTTAATATAATGACTACGGTTCACAAGTTTATGATTGATACAAGCAGTTTCCGGATCCGAAATCCAATCATTATGATTACAAGCTCTAAGGTATCGCATCAAGAATTCGACATGATCAACCTCCTGATCTCTTTTATTAAAAACATCTTTCGCCTTTATGTCTTCATATCTTTCATCTTCCTCATATTCACGTTCTTCAAACTCGTCTGCATATAAATGAGGTGGAGGTGGTCCGTCCTCAATACGCTCCCACTCTTTCAGATCCATACCCCAGTCATTGTAGTCCAGACCCGCCATTGCCAAAGCTTCAATAGAATACGACATGATATAAATATTTAGATGAGATATGAAGTATTTTAGCTTATGCTTTAGTGCTTGTGTGTTTATATAGAGTTGTACGTGTTACTCCAAGTATGGCTCTTATATATTGTAGGATATATTCTATATTAGCACTTTTCATAGCTGAAATGTAAACCCACTCGTGATCATGTCATTGACCATTGATTTATATATTTAAACCCACTCGTGCATCTCTATGCATGCATGCATGCATGCATGGCATAATCATCTGGATGCATGCATGTCATTGACAATTTGTTCACGGTCAATATCTAATTAAACTAGTTTGAATTGAATAACTTCCTTAGTTGATCCGTACGTGCAGTTGAATCTTTGATTCTTCAGGTCACGAGGATAATATTTTTTGTACGGACCAAGCAGCATCTACGAAACAATACCATATATATCTACGTACTTTTTCACTGTCTTTCACAAATTAGCAGTGAGTCTCCTTATGTTCAGTACTATTAAAATATCTACATTTTACCTCTTGGTTCGGGCAAAATTTGGTATTGTTATATAACAATGTCAAATTTAGATACATCTAAGAGCCCCAGGTCATAACACCATAACATTAACTGTCACGTCAGCTTTAACACCATAACACCAACACTCAAAAAAACTCATCTAACCATAACACCACTTTTTAGGACCCACTAATTTTTTTTCCTCAATTTTAAAACTAACTAAATTCATTTCATTCATTAAAAGTTAAAATTACAATACTAAAAAAATTTACATTCAAAATAAAAAAAATCGGAAATAAAAAAAACCATTCGAAAATAAAAAAAATCTACTCGTCGTCTTCGGTTTCGTCGTCGTCGTTGTTGTCGCCGTTGTTGTTCGAAGGCGGCGGCATTTGCAATCGTAATTTTTGTTTAATGGCTTCTTTTTGCAAGTTGATATAATAGGCGTCGTAATCCGATAAATCCTTCGTGCTAAGGGCGAGAAATCTCAACTCTTCCAAACGCGTTATCGTCCGGTCTTTCTCTTTCGCCACCTCGAACGCCTTTTCGACGGCTTCTGGTTTGAGACGAAACTCGTGTGACATAAACTCCCCGAATTGGGACAACTAGCTACTCCCCCCGGTGCTCGTGTATGTATCGGATTTGGTTTTGCATCGGGAGGACGAGGTCTTGCCGGGAGGACGAGGTCTTGCCGGGAGGACGACGTCTTGCATCGGGACCGAATAGCTCTTGGATGTTAACCGGGGAAACGTGTTCGTCTTCGGTTAAATCAACCGGTGCGGGATCGGGTGCGTTCCATTTTGCGTGCTTTCGCAAAATTTCCTAAGCATCTTCGTGATTAAATACGTTATTTTTATTCTCGTCCCAATAAATCCCCCGAGCCCGTTTCATCAAATCAAGCTCGTTCTCGCTACTTTTTTTCAAACGATTGCACCTTTTGTAGATTGCGTTGAACTTTTGACAATGATGGTTCAACGTACTCCATTTGCTTGACAACATATCCTTGGTACGTTTTTGAAAATTCAACCGATTGAATTCATTCAAAACCCGAAAACATAACGTGTCCTTCAATTGTGACCGCCCGACATTACGATACTCGGAAACCGCAACGAAACATTTTACAAGTAACGTTTCCTCCTCCGGTTTCCAACGTAAAGTAACGTCGCCAATCGGTTCGG
>BQNB010059974.1:17500-37101 GCA_026074375.1 Tanacetum coccineum | reverse complement strand
AACAATGAACAAGTAAAGCTATATGCTTTTGTATTAAATCTTTCCATTAAATCCAATGTATCATTTTAAACGACTTTTTGTGTCGTTTTTATATATCTTGTGCTATTGATCTATGAGGTAACACGCCCCGGACCCTTATTCCGCTGCGACCCAATTTGGGGTGTTACAGCAGTTGTATGCTAAGTTTTCAAAATGCGAGTTTTAGATCCCGAAGGTACAATTCCTCAGTCACGTCATTGATAGCAGAGGCATACATGTAGATCCAGCCAAGATAGAATCTATCAAAGATTGAGCATCTCCTAATACACCAACTGAAATCCGCCAATTTTTAGGTCTTGCTGGTTACTATCGAAGGTTCATTGAAGGATTTTCAAAGATTGCTAAGTCAATGACAAAACTTACTCAGAAAGGAATCAAGTTTGACTGGGGAGAAAAGGAAGAGAACGCTTTTCAGTTAATAAAGCAGAAGCTGTGTAGTGCACCAATTCTGGTTTTACCTGAGGGGAGCGAAGACTTTATGGTCTACTGTGATGCGTCACACAAGGGTTTAGGTGCTGTATTAATGCAGAGAGAGAAGGTGATTGCTTATGCTTCTCGACAACTAAAAGTTCACGAGAAGAACTACACCACTCATGATTTAGAGCTTGGGTCGGTAGTGTTTGCCCTAAAGATATGGAGACACTATCTATACGGAACCAGATGCACCGTGTTCACCGACCATAAAAGCCTACAACACATTCTCGATCAGAAGGAGCTTAACATGAGACAACGCCGTTGGCTAGAATTACTGAGTGACTACGATTGTGATATTCGTTATCATCTCGGGAAAGCAAACGTAGTGGCCGATGCACTGAGCCATAAGGAACGGACTGAGCCATTGCGGGTTCGAGCCTTAGTTATGACAATTGGTTTGGATCTCCCCAAACGAATATTAGAAGCTCAGATCGAAGCCCAAAAACCGGAGAATCTCGTGAATGAAGACGTAGGTGGTATAATCCGAAGGGATATACCCAAGGAAAGATTGGAACCACGTGCCGATGGAACACTATGTTTACACGGCAGGAGTTGGATACCTTGCTATGGAGACTTAAGATCCGTGATTATGCACGAATCCCACAAGTCGAAATATTCTATCCATCCCGGTTCCGAAAAGATGTACCAAGATGTGAAGAAATTATATTGGTGGCCAAACATGAAGGCTGACATCGCCACGTACGTTAGCAAATGCCTGACATGTGCAAGGGTCAAGGCCGAACATCAAAGGCCATCGGGATTGCTAGTACAACCAGAGATACCCGAGTGGAAGTGGGATAATATCACGATGGATTTTATCACCAAACTTCCTAGATCGTCACAAGGTTTCGACACCATCTGGGTGATTGTGGATCGACTTACAAAATCTGCTCACTTTCTACCAATAAGGGAGAATGATCCATTAGACAAATTGGCAAGGTTGTACTTGAACAGGGTAGTGGCAAGACATGGGATACCTGCCTTAATTATCTGTGATCGTGACGGAAGATTCACTTCAAATTTCTGGAGATCATTTCAGAAAGCTTTGGGTACAGATATTAGTATGAGCACTGCGTATCATCCAGAAACTGACGGCCAGAGCGAGAGAACCATTCAAACTCTCGAGGACATGCTACGTGCTTGCGTGATCGATTTTGGCAAAGGCTGGGTTAAGCATTTGCCATTGGCCGAGTTTTCATACAACAACAGTTATCACGCTAGCATAAAGGCCACCCCTTATGAGGCACTATATGGGCGAAAATGTCGATCACTGGTGTGCTGGGCCGAGGTTGGGGAAGCCCAACTGACTGGTCCGGAATTGATCCAAGAAACAATGAAAAAGATCGTCCTGATCAAGCAAAGGATGCAAGCTGCTCAGGATCGACAAAAGAGCTACGCCGATCAGAAGCGAAAGTCGATGGAGTTCGAGGTTGGGGACAGAGTTATGCTCAAGGTCTCGCCTTGGAAAGGGGTTGTACGATTCGGTAAGCGGTGGTCAGAGCATAAACCCGAGATAATGTCGGGACTACCTATCAAGGTGTTAGCAAAAGTTGGGAAAGTTGCCTACAGGCTGGAACTTCCTCAAGAGTTGAGCAGAGTTCACCATACCTTCCATGTGTCTAATCTGAAGAAATGTTACGCTGACGAACCATTAGTCATGCCACAAGAAGGAATTCATGTTGACGATAAGCTCCAGTTTGTGGAAGAGCCCGTTGAAATCAATTATAACTGGAGTCTAAACGCTTCAAAGTTAAAGCGCCGGATACCATTGGTTAAGGTTCGCTGGAACTCTAGGCGGGGCCCTGAGTTTACCTAGGAACGTGAAGACTCGTTCAAACAAAAATACCAACAACTCTTCACAAACCGGACTTTGTCATCCACTACAAGGTCTTAAGCTTTGAGGACAAAGCTCTTTTAACGGGTGGAGACTGTAACATTTCTCAATTTCAGGTCATTTTACGACTCCTATTATTAGTTACTATTCATTTTAATCTGATACGCGTTTACTCTTAATTTTGCTTTTGAGCTAAATCGCGTAGACTAGAAATAACCATCTAATGTAAACAGTCATCAAACAAATTAAGGTTTACATCAACCAAGTAAGAAATAATTATTAAGAAGATAATTATGTACTTTAAATATTTTATTTTTATTGGTCACGTAAAAGGGTTACGTATCGCAATAAAATACATTTGGACGCACCCCGGAAATATTTAGACTTACCTAGACTCAAGCCAACACCCACTTTTATAACCATAACACAAAATTAAGTCAATTTTTTGTGTCAAATGCCCACTAGGGCCAGGTAATCATATACATCACCTAGGTAAATCCATAAGAAATCTCAAAGATCCTTAAGCAAGTACATGTACATCTAACCTCATAATGCAAGTCCTAATGGTCTCCTACTAGCATGTTAACCATTGGATAATAATCCTTTTGTTTCCTTGATCCTCCTAGGCGCGGCTAATTAAGAGAACACACAAACCATGAGCTAAAATCTTAAGCAATCTTGTACAATTCAAGGATAATTAAGGAAAAGTCCTTGTGTCTCCCACTAGATTATTAACCAATTGTTTAATAACCCTTCCTAGCTTCTTCCTCTTATGCCGTGCGGTTTAACCAAGCCACAACCACAAAAACCTAAGAATTTACAAGTCTAATAATTTATAGTACATCTTGAGGCTCATTAAAGCTTGTACTTAGTGGTATATTAACAAAACCATAGGTGATTAACTAAAAACCCATGAACCACCTCCTAAGGCACAAACTTGGTTTCAGGTGGGTTGGTTATGTAACTAGAGAGTATCTAGGCAACATGGCCTATAAAATACACACTCATATCTCACCATTTGACACTCTTGAAAACTCTCATACATCTTAAACTCTCTCAAACAACTAAACATATATTGTTTCCTTATGTTCGAGCATCAAACTGCAAACTAAACCCTTCCACTTCATATCCATTCGAACTAAAACCTATCGAAGGTTTATATAACGGGTGCAGAAGGGGTACACGAGCTAAGGGTTAGCATTACATATTCATTACTCGAACTAAGAACTCTAGGACCCTTGTAAGTATCTCACGACACTTTACATTCCATAGTTTAATTGTTCTTTGATTTCTAGACTTGTGTCACGATAAATACGTGATATACGTACCTAAATATGCATACGTTGGACCTTGTGTGGTGCTAAGATACAAGGAAATGTGCATAAGGAAAAACTAAAAGTCTTAAACACTTCATTTGTATAGAAGCTTGGACACCAACACGAACCTTTACCCATATACGCGAATATTAAATTATCTACACGTAAACTTTTCTTATGGAAACTGTTAAGGATCATGTACAAAGTGATTAAGTGGCAAATAAAGGGTTTGACGTTTTCGTCTATAAGCAAACATGAACCCATAACTCTTGCAAACAAATTTCATGAAAGATACACGTAAACTTTTCAAGTAAATACGACATTTTAGCTTGGGAAGGGATATTCGACACATTCTAACGTATGCATCTGGTAAACGCGATCCAAACATAAGCTAAATGAATGACACATAGTCGCTAGGACCATTTACGAGCCATGTATGTTGCTAGAAATACCAACGGACCACAAAGGGCCTTGGTTAATCCAAACCGCTCGCATTTGGGCCCAACAGGCCCAATAGCCTTTGCTTCAAGGCCCGTAGCTTATAGATAAGCTCACTTGAGCTTATCAAGGACTTATAGAGTTCTTAAGCTCGTTTAGAACACATGAAATGCAAAGGAAACCTTAACGGGCCGAGAACGGACCCATTATACCCAAACAGGCCCAACGAACCCTCGTGCAATAAGCTACGGTTTATCAATAAGCCATTCAAGCTTATTCATAAGTTAAGAGTACTCATTTAATCGACTAAGGCTTTGTGTTGCCATTTGAAATCAAACCGAACCCTTAATGGGCCTTCTAGCCCGTTAACGGGCCCAAAGTAAGCGAATAAGCTTGGGCAGCTTATTGGTGATCTTATGAGAGCTCAATGAGCTTAATGGACTTAATTACACTTAATGGACCCAAAAGGACCCAACCGAAAACCCTAAAACCCTCTTTGGGCCTTAAATAGGGCCAACGGCCCACTAACTAGTGCTTATTTGCTTATTGGGATAAGCTGAAACGAAAACAGACCAAAGAGGCTTAATAAGGACAGGAAATAAGCTACAATGCCTAAGAAACTCTCGAGGTACTTATCGGGTCGAGTTGTTGGGCTTGCGAGCCCAATAAGCTCAAAATAAGCTACAATAAGCTCCCCGAGCTTATTTAGAGCTTATCAAGCCCCACTGAGCTTATTGAGGACCCTTGGACTTATTAAAACCATAACGGACCTTTAAAACGCTAAACGGACCTTAACAGGCCCAATAAGGCCCGTTAAGCCAAAAATAAGCTCGATGAGCTTATTTATAAGCCCAAAGCAGTTTTGATAACTTATTTGGACCTAACAAAATGAAATGCCACTTGTTGGGATTTAATTGGAATGAAAATGCAGTTTTTACAAAGTCGGGGGACTAAAAGTGTAAATTTACAAACTATAGGGTCAAAACTATAAATTACTAAAGTTAACAAGCCTAGGGACTGTTTCTGTCAATTCTGGAAACTTAGGGGTTGTTTCAAACTTATAAGGACCTAAAATGTAACCTTGTAGAGTTTAGGGACTAAAAGTGTAATTAATGAAACTTGGGGGTTTGAAATGTAAATAAAGTATATTTATAAACCCAGGGGCTGTTTTGTATTTATAAGAAACTCAATGGTGTTTTATAAACAAAAGTGATTGTTGTGAACGCTTAACGAATCGGACAAGTAATATAATTATCGTATATTATAACAAGTTAAACCACGACTTAATAAATATGGATATTTATTAATAAACGTTTACACGTATACTAGATCGTGTGAAATCGTATACTTTTCCAAGAGCCATCAAGCGGATGAAATTATATTAAACACGTACACCACCACACTCGGCTAACCTTAGTTAAATCGGTATTAGGCTCTACGCCTTTATATCACTTCTCTTTATTCAAAGCCCCGATAGGCGTGCTGAATTGTATTGAGGCCCTCCGTGGTCATTTTTTTAATGGCCATGTTTTAAATAGCAAGAAAGCTACCTGGGTAAATTGGAAGAAAGCGCTTGCTTCCAAGGAAAGAGGGGGCTGGGTATCTCGAGCTTATATGCGATGAACAGAGGTCTCTTGTTTAAATGGGTTTGGCGTTTCTTCACTCATAAGAAGACGTTATGGGCTAGAGTTATTCAGGCCTTACATGGGGATAATGGCAGAATTGGGGAGTCTTCGAGAGGTGGTTATAGATCATGCTGGACAGTTATCATACAGGAGGTACACACTCTCTTGTCCAAAGGTATAGACATCATGAAATATTTGCGCAATAAGTTGGGAAATGGGGAGAACACAAAATTCTGGGAGGATAAGTGGTGTGTAGGGGGTGCTCTCAAAGACAGATTTCAACGCTTGTATGCTCTTGAGGTGTGTAAACATGTCACTGTTGGATTGAAACTCGCACAGCCTAATCTTTCTTTATCGTTTCGAAGGAATCCTAGAGGAGGTATCGAGAAGGAACAGTATGATAACTTGGTAGACTTGGTTAAGGATGTTACTCTCAATTCGTCAGCAGATGATTGGTTATGGGATTTGGAAGCTTCGGGGGTGTTCACGGTATCTTCGATTAGGAATTTGATTGACGAGCAAACGTTACCAGGCGCGAAGTTAAAGACTAGATGGAACAATTATGTGCCGATCAAAGTTAACATTCATACCTGGAAGATCATGACAAACTCATTACCAACCAGGTTCAATATCTCACGTCGTGGCATTCCTATTGAATCTATTTTATGTGTCAACTGTGATAAGGGTGTGGAGACGTCTAGTCATCTTTTTTTCTCGTGTCCGATGGCGCAAAAAATGGTCAACATGATTACACGCTGGTGGAGTCTTCCTGATTCGATGCTGGAGTCATTTGAAGACTGGGCGAATTGGTTTGGCAACGTTCGTTTACCCCCTAAGAATAAGAAGCTGCTTGAAGGAGTGTTCTTTGTTTCGTGGTGGTGCCTTTGGTCTTTCCGCAACAAGACTATCTTCGAGACCAAGGTGCCTAAGAAGGCGTTGCTCTTTGATGATGTTATGTGTAATTCTTTTCATTAGTGTCGTTCTAGAAGTAAAGTCTCGTTCGGTTGGAACGATTGGCTCAAAAACCCGTACCTTATTGTGATGTAATTCTAGCATCTTGCTAGCGTTCCTTTTATAAATCAGCCGTTCAAAAAAAAGTGATAACAGTATATATAAACTAGCAATTGATTTTAGTTTATACATTGAAGTCTTTAGCCTAAACTGTAGACTAAGACTGACCGTAATTACTTAGGTATTTGACGGTGTGATTCATACGTGGATATCTTTTATCATTCAGAGGACTATCTACTAAGGTGAGTTCATAGCCCCATGTTTTACAATTATTTAAATGATTTACATCCTTGGGGTGAGAACATGCTTTGTTTTTACAAATTGGACGCAAGTGTACATTTTATACAATGATTACGTGTTTGCCTAAGTAGCGATAACCCACTGAGCCCTTATCATGAACTGTCAATTACTGGATTGTGAGCGCGAATGTTATAGGTAGATCTATTTGGGATTGACAATCCCCGTTTGGGTGATTATCTATCACTGGGAACGAACGTATACCATGTCAGATTTGGGATGTTTCGGGTTAGAACATCATTCACGGGCATTCATTGGCAATATATTGCATTCATACATGTCGAGCTTCAGTGTCATGAGCTTAGGAAAATGTGATCACTTTTTATGATGATTGCATCGTGGCATAATCATACACTTGGAAATCTTGCGGTCCTACTATTGATTTACATAAACCTATGAATTCACCAACTTTATGTTGATATTTTAAGCATGTTTTCTCAGGTCAATAAGGCACGAGGTGCTCAGATACATTGAGGGTCACTCTTTGGAAAGAGTCAGTACTAAAGATTTGGGCGTATTACATTTTGGGAACATTTGTTATAAACCAAAATCTTTACTTATATTGTCGAACAATTTGAACCATGTGTTATGTTAATGGATTAGCATTTTGTTAATCCATGTATCTTTTTAAAACGACCCACGTTATTGGTCTTCTCATATCTTGTGCTATTGATCTATGAAGTAACGCCCTCGGATATTCAACATTCCGCTGCTACCCAGATTTTGGGGTGTTACATGGTGTTTGTTTCGGCTTATATGTAGGTCTATTAGTTTATTTGATTTCGGTTTATATAACATACGCCTCAATTTCCTGGCTTGTTTTGAGATTTATGAGATTATATAAGTTTATCATATCATAATAATCTTATATAAGGCCACAAGTATCAAAAATTAAGCAGAAATTGAATCATACGTTATATAAGCGAAATCAAATAAGGCTCACAAGGCCTTACGTATAAGCGAAACAAACACCCTACCACTTAATTTTTTGGAGCATTTCAATTGTATCTTTACTCCCTCACCGCAGATCAATTGGGAAGACTGTGAGACTGATGCTGTAGTGTTAAATAAACATTACATTATTATAGAGATAAGTCATTTTTTTGTCCTTATAGTTTGGTGCGGTTAAATTATTTGAGAAGAAAAGGAAAGTAAACAAGAAGGAGCAAATAAACGGAGAGTAAATAAAGTTAGAGTAAATTACATGGTAAGATCCTTTAGTTATACGTTAATGTATAAGCCTTAATTTTTGTCCCTTTTTTCAGCGGGTGTTCGTCCTCTGTTTTCAATTAGGGTCCATCATGGAGGCACTTTCACTTCATCACCTACTAGGTCTTACATTAATGGTCAAATGCACATTGTTGATGAGTTAGACAGTGATGAGTTCTCCGTTCATGAGATAGACCCAATTATGGAAGAATTAGGTAATGATTGTAACACCCTCAAATTGGGTCGTAGCGGAATAAGGGTCCGGGAGTGTTACTTCATAATACAATAACACAAGATATGAGAACGACCTCTATATGAGTCGTTTTAAAAAGATACATTCGATTGACTGAAATGTTTGTTACCAAAGCTCCAAGCTTTAATTGTTCATTGTTGTGAAAACATAAAGATTTTGATACATAACAAAATGTCCCAAAATGTAATGGAGTAAATCTTTAGTGCATTTAGACTTCAAAATGATGCTTCCGAATGTATCCATGTTGTGCACTTGTTGACCTGAGAAAAACATACTTAAAACGTTAACATAAAGTTGGTGAATTCACAGGTTTATGTATGTATATAAAGTAAGATCGCAAGATTCAAAGTGTAAGATATGTAACACATACAATATCTCAAAATGTAATCACGATTCCCTAAGCTCATGACAATGAAGCTACACCATGTATGTCTGTAAATTAATGCCAATAATGTGCCCGTGTAGATGTTCAACCCGCAACATCCAAAATGTTCCGACATGGTATACGTCCATTAGTTCAGTACACCGAAACTAGTGAGCGCTACTCACCCGAACAGGGATGTCAATCCCAAATAAATCTATTTATAACACTCGTGCTTACCTCTAGTAATTGACAGTTCATGATTCATGATCATAGCGGGTTATCGCTTCTTAGACAAACTTGTAATTCGTTTAAAAGTGTACTTGCGTTCAAATATAAAACAATGCATGTTTCTCACCTCAAAAGTTGTAAACTATTGTAATCGCATAAAATTGGCTATGAACCCACCTCAGTGAATGAATTGATTATATAAATCAAATGAGTGAATCGTTACGTAAAATCCGAATGCAACCTAATTATTTTATAGGTCGTATGAGTATAGTGTAATTGAAGTAAATACAACAATATAAATTATAGAGTTACATCACTACTTAATAGTTTTTGTTTAATTTATAAATGTCAAAACAATATTTAAGTCACGCTTGATATTCAATGTCTAAGTATACGCGTCCGTAAAAATGTTATCTTTGTCCAATAATTGATTATTTGTTAATAACACTTGATTTAATATTTTTATTATTTGTATAATGTTAGTATATAAATAGTTTAATCATTTTGTAAAATAATATTTATAAAGTTAAAACATATATAAATATTATATAAGTAATACTACATTGTTTTGTAAAGTTTTTATTTAAAACGAACCAACACTATTCATGTCAGAAAAATAGTGCATAAGAGTAAAATAATGCATAGAAAATCATATCTTTCTTGTTTTAACTCCGTTTAACACGTTCTTTATACCATTGTTTCGTATTAAGAAAATCTATCAAAATATTGTATTTATAATATTTATAAAATACTGTGTATGAACAGTAACAGTGTCCTGTAATTTATAAAATTACTTTTTATAAATTTAATTATCGATATCTTGTAAAAATCATAATTCATTCGTTATAAATCTGTCTAAAAATGCGTGCCAAAACAGTTTATACAAACTGTTTGTATATATATATATCATAGTATATAAATTAGTTTAGTATATATATGTATACTATATATGTATATGTATATGTAAATGTATAGTATATTTTAATATATCTATATATGTATATATATAATAAATATGTAGATATATATATAAATGTATATTATATGTATATATATAATAGTATATATATATATAGTATATATATATATAAATAATATAATATATAATGTGTAATATAATATATATAGTATAAATTATATATAATAAGTATAATATATATATATATATAATAGTAAGTATAATATACATTATATATATGTATATATATGTATATGTATATATATATATGTGTGTGTGTGTGTGTGTATATATATATATATATATATATACCGAAATCTCATAAAATTCAAATCTCATTCGTTATAGCTTCGTTTTTCGAGTTCCTTATATGCACGGAATTGTCATGAAATGCACTATCATAATAAAACATGTATAAACTGTACAAAAATTCGTGGGAGAACAGTTTATACAAACTGTTAAGATATATATATGTGTATATATATATATGTGTATGTATATATATATATATATGTATATATAAAGTATAAGTATATATATATTGTAGTATATATATATATGAAAGTATATATAAATATGTGTGTATAAATTTTATGTGTTTGTGTATATATATATATATATATATATAGAGAGAGGGAGAGGGAGGGAGGGAGAGAGAGAGAGGGAGAGAGAGAGGATTAAATAAGAAGTTTTCTTTTTAATAAGAAGGATAAGAAGTAACTATAACTGTATATCCGAGATGCACCGACTTAAATTAGATGTATCTCTATAATTTTAGATGCATTATAACGCATCATAATGTGTTTTCTAGCTTTTAATTAGATGCATATACGCATATTATATGCATTTCATTTTTTCTCTTGTTTTTTGTTCCTTTGCATGTGCCACAATCATAAAAATCAATTTGCACCATCTACACATCAAATTAACTTTCAAAACTCAAAATGCAAGTCGTTGCATCTCAAATGTGTGATTTTAGTCACTTCTCATCACTTCTTATTTTAATTTACTTCTCACTGGATCCCTATATATATATATATATATATATAGAGGAATGTTAAAATAAAAAGACAAATATCCGTGAGAAAGATAAAAAAAAAAAAATTTAAAAGTTCTTAAAAAATTCTAAAAACTTCCACAAAATCAGGTATGTTGGTGCATAAAACTTTTGTAAAAGAAGTTTTTTTAATTTTGAGTTTTTACATAAAAAAACGTTTTTTAAGCATCAAAAAAATACATCATGATGTCATATCAAAATTTTTAAACTTGTTATAGTTTCATCGGCGCAATTATAAAATTTTGATGCAAAAAGTCCAAAATGTAAGTCGAGGTACAAAAACGAATTTGATGCACGAAAAAAACGATTTCTATTTAATGCGTCAACAAACTTTTTTTTCAAAGATTATTTTTTTTTTCGGGCATAACTATCTACTACTAACAGAAAAATCTTGATTTCACCTACGTTTTGTCTCAATGGCACCAACATGCACAAGATCTTGTGAAAATTATTTTCAGAATTTATGTTTCCAAAAAAATATAATTTTTCTCTATCCTTCATCATAGATATTTGTCTCTTTTATTTCACAACTTTTTCATGCACCAACATGCACGATCTTGTGAAATTTTTTCAGAATTTTTTTCAAAAAAATAATATTTTTATCCTTCTCATGGATATTTGTCTTTTTATTTGATATTTATCATATATATATATATATTGCTTAGCGGTCGTTAACTAACGACCTCCCATTTTTATTATGTATATATAATTGAAGTTAATTCATCTTAAATATATCATTTTACTACCCCCGTCTCATATTAAATGTTCAGTTTTGACTTTTGCAGACATTTTTTTAACTTTGACTTTAAATAATTTTTTTTTGTTATATAATATTTGATGAAAATTATACCAAATGAAAATACATTTAAAACTCAATTCATTCTTATATACTTTATATCAAGTATTATATAACACAAACAAAAATATTTATGATCAAAGTTAAAAAAAGACTTCAAAAAGTCAAAATGAACATTTAATATGAGACGAAAGTGGTAGTAATTTTTCTTTCTTTTCATTTTAAGTTTTATTTTGGCTAAATGTATGGCCTATAAAATACCGTATAAGTTACAACTATAGAAGGAAATAAGCGTGATTGCCCGCGCGATGTTAATTTTTTTTTGTATTGGTTTATTTTTTCGGTCTCATGTTTAATACCTTGTTTTTTTTCTTATATGGGCTTATTTGTTGGGCCTCATGTTTAAAAATTTGTTTTTTTTTTGCTATTTGGGTTATTTTTTAAATATAATTTTATGAGATTTTGGTAAATATGTGTTAAGCATGATTGCTCGCGCGTTGATGCGAGACGTTAAATTTTTTATTTTTATTTTATTTTGTGCGGATTTATTTTTTCGGTCTCATGTTTAATAGTTTGTTTTTTTATATGTCGTCTCATGTTTAATAGTTTTTTGATATTTTATATGGGCTTATGTGTTACGATCATCATGTCGTGGGGTATTTTTTAAAAATCTGAATAGAATCAGTACATTTTGTAAGGATATTTTTTCCTATTTTTTGCCAAGCAATTTTTTTATTAAATTAATTTGTGCGGATTTTAATTTTTTCGGTCGACATGTTTAAATAACTTTTTTATACTGGCATATGTGTTGATCCATGTCGCGTATAATTTTACTTTTTTGATCTAAATAAATATAATACTTCTGTAAATTTTGTTTTCTATTTTTGTACTTGTGAGATTTTTTTTTTTAAGTTGGGGGCCTAGTTAAAAAAAAAATCAAAAATAGGGCCGTTACTGTAGGCAATTATGTCACGAACAAAAAAAAAAAAGTCAATGGTGGTAACCCGCCTAAAGTGGGAACCCGATTGAATGGGCGGTACTGTAAGTAAACATAGTAATATTAGTGGGTATATATATATATAAATATAAATATATATAAATACTTTATATATATATATATATATATATATATATATATAGTGAGACTTTCTTTTCAGAACCATTCTTAGTGCGAGAACTGACAGAACCACTAAAAACATGCATGCACACCTTCAATAATTATTTTTTTGCACATATGTTCTAACAACAACATATATGTTTTAAAAAAACATAGTTGTTCTAAAGAATTTGATAAGAAATTGGAAATACAAAATTTTTCTTTAAAGGTGTGCATGTACGTTCTTATAAGGTGTGCAACAACAATATTGCAGCCGTGTGTAAGGTTTTTGTGAAAGAAGAGGAAGATTTCATGATGATACTGAAGAACATAGGTGGATTCTTACGATTATTGATGATTTTCATGTATTTTTTTTATTTTTAAAAGGCGTGCATGTATGTTTTTGGTGGTTCTGTCAGTTCTCGCACTAAGAATGGTTCTGAAAAGAAATTCCCCATATATATATTAATTTTTAGAACTGCACGACACTTGAAATCCGACCCCCAAGTTATACCATCCATACGGGCAGGCCCCGGGACCCGAACCACTAGGAGAGACCCACGAAGAGAAACTCCTAGAACTCACGGCTTCGCACATGGAGGAAAATCTGAATTGCTATCCAATACTTATTCTATGCGTAAAAGCTCATCTATACCACTATATAAAGCATTTATAATGTGGGACCCATTAAAAATTAAGATAAGGAGGTGCAATCTTGACCATCCATCTTATTTTTGGGAATCACATCATAAAGTGACATGTGTCAACTTTTGATTAAAAAATCACCTTTATTTTCAAATTGAAATATATTTTTATCTATTTAATTTTATTTTGATCTAATTTCACCATATTTTTTAAAATTTTATGCTCTTTAATTCAACATCCATTTTGATATATTTTTTTTTACATTTTAATGGGTTTATTTTATGTTGATTTATATTTTTTTACAACTTTAATCTTAATTAAATATAAACTTGATACGTTAAAACTATATACTTTCGGAGAGAGTTTTGTCTTTTTACATGCGAGAATGATGATGTTAATATGGTGTTGCGGGAAAGTTACGGGAAACCCCAACGAACACATACATTTGTGAAACGAAATTACTAAGCGGGTAGGAAATTACGTAAAAAGTTGAGTTAGTAAATTTTTTATTGCCGCCGCTATGCGCGGGTAACCAACTAGTCACCCATAATGTTTCGGAAAAAGGAACTAGCCCATGTAAGACTTTTTAGTACAACTAAAGATGAAACAATTCATGTTCTTGAATGGCAATTTTGGCGCTATTGGAAATTCTATAGACTTTCAAACGGGCTAAGGAGGACTAAAGCATATCCACAAATTAACAATCTAAATTCCTTCTTCCTTTTTGTTTGAATCCTGTTATAACCCCTGAAATTGGGATTAATCATTGCTTTTGAAACATGAAATGTTTATTTCAAAACATGTAACAGAGATTGGAAAACTTGTATAAAGTTTCACTCACTCTATAATGTATCAATTAACCATGAATTAACAAAATCCCCAACAGTGCTAAACAACCCGATAATATATTGATGCTATACTTGCATTTAAAATGCCCAATATAACCCATCTATAGTCAGATTTAATCCATACATAAGCATAATTTAGATCTATAGATACAATGCATGTTCAATTTTATTCCAAAATAAAATTTTTAAAAAAAAAAGCAGCAGCAAACTTAGAAATTTACCTACAAGGTCTTCAATGGTGGTTTTGAAGCTTCAACTAAAACAAGAATTTTGGAATCCAGTCTAATATAACGCATGCAAAGACAAAAATCTTCACTACTCCCTAGCTCCAAATTGAACGTATAAAGAAATGAAGAGTCAAAGTGATGATTTGATTCAAGTTCCAAACTTCTTCATCTTTTCACTTGCCAACTCTAGTCCCTTAAAAATTAGACTTTTATGAAAACAAACATGTCTACGTGATCCTAAAAATGCCGTCTTACAACAATTTATATGCATCCTTATAAAATTAATATGAGAAAAGTTCAACATAAACCCACAATTTAGTAAATATTTAATAAGCCAATCACAGTCCTTTAATTTTTTTATTAAATTAAATAAAACTCAGTTTTCACCACTTTTTTAAAAATTAAATATCTCACAAACCGTTAATTGTTACGCAAAACGAAACATACCATCGCGACGAGAATTAAATCATCTTTCTATAGAGGGGCACTTTGATATACTTTCGACGAAAATTTTTTTCAATTTTTGTTTCAGTCACGTCTGAAAAAATCACATGTGATTCTGGAAAATCACATGTGATTTGTATCACAAATTATACTATGTGATTTTACTAAATCACATGTGATTCTGATACAAATCATATGTGATTTTTTCAGACATGATTGAAAAAAAATCAAAAAAAAAGTTCGTCAAAGGTTCGTCGAAAGTATATCAAAGTGCCCTTCTATAGAAAGATGATTTAATTCTCGTCGCGATGGTGTATTTTTTGTCGTTTGACGATTTACCGTTTGCAAGATATTTTATTTTAAAAAAAGAGGTGGAAAATAGTTTTTTTTAATTTAATGAAAAAATGAGTGGCTATGAATTTGGTCGTTGATCTTTACTGAATGTTGTATCTACATGATCTCATCTCAAATTAATTGAATGAATCCAAATCGCGGTCCTCACTAAAAATATTCTCCTTAAACACATATAATACTTTACAAAAAATATACCCTACACACAAAATAAAAAAAATAAAACACAAAACTTGGTCGAAAAAAGACCGAGTCTCTCACATTTTTCAACCATGCCATGACTGCAGTTTTGTAATAATAGTCATTGACGCATCTTGCATGCCAAAATGGCACACACGACCATGACCATGACCACTCATTACGGTAGATCTAAAGACCTGACATTACTTAGTTGGATTTAATAAGGAGATTAAAAAGAAGTTTAATGATTTGATTTAATTGATTTGTTACCACCCCAAAAAAATTAAAAAATAAAAACGGGAGAATTTTCATATACATTCCTTTTTGGTTCTAAAACTTTTATATTTTATTTTTTTTAAATCCCAACTTTATCAAAAAATTTCATATATATCCAATTTAAAACTTAAAATTTCATATATGTTCAAGTTCCCAATTTATATATAATTAAATCCTTAAAATATATATTTATTATCACTTAGTCATGAAATTACCATTATACCCTTGTTTTTTTTTATAATCACATGGATGCAAATCATATATACTATCGCATTAGCAGTAATCAAAGTTTAACCACCACCACATTAATAAGCAGCGCACAAAAAATTCTTAAAACAATAACCAAAACACGGACAACTGAATGGTTCTCCTACACAATCGCATTAGTTCAAACAACCGAAATTGTTTCCAGCCAAACCACAGAATGCGTATACAAGTTTTAATCAACAAAAAAACAGGTTGGAGTTTACTAATTGCTGCTGCAACTAATAAACAAGTTCAGCCAACAAAAAAAACAAGTTGCTCACAACAAGAACAGCTACCAATAGTCTTCACGAGCTTTTTCATATCTAACTCAATGACATAGGATCTTCATGAGATGGTGTTTTCTTTCCTAGCCTCTTTTTGGAGGTGGATGTTTCATAAACATTAGAACTTTGAGAGGGTAGATTCTTACATGTACTTTTACTATGTCCAGACCCACCACATTGTTGACATCTTTTTCTTCTTTTTTTCTCATCGGATGGTATAATTCTATTCTTTTTAGGCCGTCCAATAGGACGCTTGATGACCGGTGGATATATTTGTTCACCTGATTCTATGTGTGCCCATTTATTCTTCCCTGGAATTGGAGCGACTTCGAGAGAGCATATGCTTCTTTGAACTTTTCAATTGTGAAAAACGGATCAATGTATTTTTCCCAGTTAGTGTCTCTTGTGAAAGCGATAAAAGCAACCGCATGGACACATGGAATACCTTTAACCTGCCAAACACGACAAGTACATTTTCTCTCATCAAGTATTACCTCCCAACGATTTCCCTTGAACTAATTCACTTTGATGTCGTTGCTTCAAGAAACTTCGTATTCACCCAATTTATACAAGCAAAATTATGGAATAAAAAGATGTTTTGGTATATATGTATGCAACAAGGGTATAAAAAGATGTTCTGGTTTACATACCTTTGAGATATTATTGATATGATTCTTAGCCATGGGAACTAATGTGCCATACCATTTTTTCACAATCCTCCTCTTTTTGTCGAATCGTTTCATGATCTTTTCTCTAATAGACTCAAGCATATCAATGGTTGATAGCGCAATAGTCCTATCCAAGAATTGAAAGCTTCTGAAATACTATTAGTCGTATAATCACACATTGATGTTGTCTCAAATAAAAAATGATAAGTTAGGCAAGTTTTTATACCATTTCTTTTATAAAAAAATATAGTACGTATATAACAAAACAAAACGTGACAAGTTATATATATTTTAAACCATTTATTTATTGAAACTCAAACTAAAAATAATTCTTTAGTGATAAAAAAAAGACCAGTTATGAGGAGAAAAACAAATATGTGCTAATGAAACGGGTTAACGGATGTGGCTTTTCTTGTTCATGCTACCCGGGAAGGCAAGCCTTTTTCTGACTCAGATGTATGTGGCCTCACCGGGTTAATCCTATGACCATTTCTGACCCTTACCTAACCACCCCCAAATGTATACACCTAGCGAGGTTTGAACCCTTAACCTCTTGTTTGAAAGTAAGACCTTCCACCAGTGCTAAGTTGATGAGGTTTTATTTTGCCTGTCTTAAAATAGACCTCGCACGAGGGACTATCAATAAAAGTCAACATTAATCGGAATAAAAAGATAGGTGTGCATTAAATAGCCTTAAAGTATTCACATTACTTTGTATTTTACTTTTTACCCTCCCCACAATAATGGTATGTAATCTTGGGGAGGTCGAATGCATTATAGTTGTATGATTAAAAATTCTTTTTTATTTCTTCGTTGTTGATCATTTCTTTCTCATCGTCTGCTCAAGGTGCGTTCATAGCCTTTTTTTCTTACTTATTGTTTTTTAAACCTCCATGGGGGAGATACATGTTATGCTTTCATTTGGATACAAGTACTAAAATTGTATGCTATGTCTGGATATTATTGCCTGAGTGCCGTTATTGCCATTTAAGTCCCCTTTTTCAATCATGAGTCGTTAATTGCTATTGTAGTAAACGTGAGTGTTGTGAATAGATCTATTATGACTGACAATCCCCGTATGATTTTGGTTTCTAGATAACCAGTGACGCATTTAACAATTAATTATAAGTGAATAAGAGGTGTTGTGCATATTAACTGAAAATATAAAATCCCAATAACAAAATATGAAAATTTTAGCAAGAATGCATTTTGGACTGTAAAAACGTAATAGAATAAAGAACATAGTCGGTTGTTGTTCAATATTCCTATGACAATAACATAATACTCATCTTTTTGTGCTTAGAGTTTATGGAGATAAAATGTAAAAATCCTAAGAGTTGGCACAAATCAGATAGAACATCTTAACCACTTCTTGAACTATAACTGGCATTTGCATAATTTCTATCAAATCTATATTTACTTGATTAGTGAGACTTAAATCTAGATATTGTTAGGGAATACTAAGTATAGGTCACTTCCATTAATATCATTCAGATAGCTCGTATGTAATATTTTGGAAACTTAATAGGCTAGCTTAGGAAAGCTCCATGGAACCAAAGCACCATTGCGGACCATATTTAGGATATATATTATACCAGTTACATGCTATAGAAAGGGTGTTGTTGTTCCATTTCTTGACACATAGTAATCTAAAATTTCTTTTTGCCTTCTCTCTTAAGTGTTTATCCAACACTCTCTTTCTCTCTATAAACACTCTTCATTGAATCCATACTTTGTGTGTGTTAAGATATTCTACAATTGGTATCAAGAGCCATAGGGTGTTTGTGAAGGTTGTCGTGGTGCGTTGTTACTCGTTTTTAGGCGTGTTTGTTGTTCGAACTTATCTAAAGCGTTTCACTTTTTGAGGGTTTAAAAACTATAAAGCTTTAATCTTTCTTCTTTATTTATCTTAGTATAGGCTAGTTGTACAATAAAATTTGGAAAACCATTAAAAATAAAAAAAAAAAAATAATCACTCATCTTTTTAAGTCTTTTTTGTTTCGAACAGGGTTTTTACCAAGAATCTTGATTTTAAACTTTTTCATGTCAAAAAACAGTTAATGTTGTGTTTTAAGGTTCTAATAGTCTTAGATAGGTAAGAAGTACAAGAAAATTTGGGTAAAAACGTCAAAAAGTGAGTCTTTTGTAATTTTTGTGTTTTGAGTTTCGTAGGTATTTGGGCGAATTATACGTGTAGGCGAGATATAAGTTAAGGCGAATTATACGTGTTTCTCAGGTGATTTATACATTATTCTTTCAGGCGATTTATACGTAATTCTCTTAGGCGATTTATACGTCATTATCTCAGGCGAATTATACGTTGTTCTTGGGCGAATTATACGTTATTTAGTGGTGCGAATTATACGTTGTGATCTCGGGCGAGTTATACGTTAATAGTCAGGCGACTTATACGTGTATCTTTGGGCGACTTATACGT
>BQNB010059974.1:0-10000 GCA_026074375.1 Tanacetum coccineum | reverse complement strand
GGGTTTATTTGTGCCTTTAATTTTTAGATTAGCGTGCCTTTTATTTGCATTCCCTTTGCGTTATTAGTCCAAAACCAAATCTTTAATGACGTTCAAGCTCGATTCCCGACATACCTGTAAATTTCCATTCACCTCTCACCGAAAAGAACGATACCCGTGTTGATTACATATTATTCTTTCCTAAGAGTAATTTGTATGATACTTAGCTTACGTATACGTATATGTATTTTATTATACATACATATATATATATATACATTTGAGGGTTATTTGTTTGATACGTGTTTAGACGAATATCATTGATCCCTTTTAAGATATTTCATTTGCATTTAATATACTCTTAGAGGCCTTGTAATAGTCTTCATACTACCTTACTTGTGCGCTGCCTTAACGAAATATTAAATAGACGGCGGGTTCATGTAATTGGTTCATGACTTAGAAAATACTTACACAGACCATCACGAGTGTAACAAGGCAACATGATTAGAAGAAGCAATCTAATGAGTAATGCATGCTTTAGTAAATACACGATTTTATCATAAAGTTATCACCAATAGTATAGATTATATTTAGTTTAATTAATTAGTTAATCAACCAACCTCTTAAAACCATTGATTTTACTATTTTGATAAAATAAAAATACTAAAATATTCTTCTTTCAATCCCGTAGATCTCCTTTAAGCTCTGTTTAAGCCTTCCCAACCTATTCCCCTAGAGAACGATAACAACCTACGAGTCTTGCCTATACTATACTACAACGGTTAGGTACACTACCTAGGGAGTTGTAAAACTTCTTGTAGAAGTCCCTTACGACAACCGCAACAAGTTTTTGGCGTCGCTGCATAGGGAATAGTTAGGTTTTGATCATAGTTTAGCTTAGTTCTACTTGCTTGAATCCTTTCAAGTAAGACTTTAATTTCCACTTAGTAGCTTTCTCGTAGTCTATCTGTTCTTTGTGTTATCTATTTCGTAACCCATTCTCGTCAACCACTATGAGAGACGAGAATCCTATCCGCACTCTAGGAGTCTACTCCAAACCTAGCCACGAGGGCTATAGGAATACCATTAAGCTCCCCGTAGGGAACAACGTCATGCCTCTTTGATCCGACACCATCTGGTTGGTGCAAAACAAATGCTCATTCCACAAACTTTGGTCCGAGGATCCAAACCAACACCTCCAGGATTTCCTTAAACTTGTAGACTCACTTGACCTTGACGGTAAAAATAGGGAAAGAACGTGCTTGCATTTATTTCAATTTTCCCTTCGCTATCAAGCTAGCAATTGGCTTGAACGCCGTCTAGCCGGATCCATCACCACATGGGAGGATCTTACTACCTGATTCCTTGCTCAATTCTTTCCATCGGGAAGGACTGCGAAACTCCATAATGATATCCTGATGTTCCAACAACATCATGGAGAATCTTTATCCAAAGCATGGACTCGTTTCAAGGACTTACTCTGAAAAGTCCCTCATCATGGCCTCGACTTATGGCTTCAAATTCAAAATTTCTACGATCATGTCGACGGCACCACTCAGAAGGGCATTGACTACGCATCAGGCGGGAGACTTATTAAACCAAGGCCAGACGAGGCCTGGGCTGCTATCGAGAGGCTGGCCCAATATGACGACAAAGGGTGGATTGATGCCTTCATCCCAGATGAAGTAAGTCTCAATTACGAAAATCCCAACATCAAACAATTACTTGGGATCATGGAGCGTAAATTCGATACACTTATGAAGGACGCAATCTCGTTAATGGGAAAAAGCGAAAGCATATTCCGGTTGACAACCAACGAAATGTATCGACCACCCTCTGAGCCATCACGTCAAGAAGAATTTTAGCACATTGTAATGAACTTCATCTTCGACCAAAAGGAAAGGATCACATAACTCGAATATTACATGCAAATTATTGCAGAAGAATTCATGGAATTCTCTTCGGAAGTCGCGAGAAGACTAAAGGAAAGGATACAGGAAAATGAAAATAAACCTAGGAAGATCAAGAAAATCACAAAGTATCAAGACACCAAGGTCCTGGAGAACAGTGCTAAATATGAATTCTTAGAAAATCTTGAGAAGAAGACATTTCCTACTTCTACAAATCTTCTATGCGTAAGACATGTCCGAATAATACCCTCGAATCCGCCCCAACCTAGGAAGAATACCTTTGGGTTTAAGCCCGGAGAAGGGACTTGTTGGGAATAAAGGCCTCTTAAGTTTCTACTGCTAGTTGAAGAAACTACTGGTGGTGAAGATTAGAGAAAATAGTCTAAGTCATTAGTACTGTTAGTGTTATAGTTAGTACTCCCAGTACAAAGTGTTAGTACTGTCAGTTTATTAATATTGTTAGTTATAATAGTTAGTACTATTGGTTATATAGTTAGTACTGCTAAAGTGATATGCATGAGATATATTAGGAATAGATATGCATTGATCACTTGACGCGTTTTGTAAGCCCATTAGGGTTTCTTGGTGTATAAAAGAAATCCTAAGGCATAGTTAGAAATATATAGATCTAGAAGTCATTTCTCATAGTTAGAATTCATAGTTTCAAGGTTATTCTATAACTTTGATTGTGTTCAATGTATTGAAAGTTTAGCAAGATCTTGTTTTACTGTTTCATTGTTCTTTTTAGTATTGGAAATTAGATTCCGCATAGTTTGTGATATTCTCAATCTTAGTTTATACAATAGTTATTTTGGATCTATCCAACACAACTTAGCTTTAACAAGCTAAGTAAGATCTGTTCAAAAGGGATCAACAAGTGGTATCAGAGCTTGTTAAGAAACTTTGAATAAGAAGAACACTATATCTACACAAGATCTCATATTCAAAGAGAAGATGGAATCACAGTCAGAATCAACCCAAACATTGTCTACACTAAAACTTCCTATGCTCAAAATAGGAGACTATGATCTCTGGAGCATAAGAATAGAGCAATATCTTACTCATACTAATTATGCTCTTTGGGAGGTTATTGTGAATGGTGATGCACCTGCTGCAATTGCACCAGCTAGTGCTGGTACTAAAGGTCCCATTCCTCCTAAAACTGTTGAACAAAAGCTAGCAAGAAAGAATTAATTGAAAGCAAAAAGCACTCTGTTGTTGGCCATTCCTGATGAGCACCTATTGAAGTTTCATGGAATCAAGGATGCAAAGACCTTATAGGAAGTAATCAAGGCCAGGTTTGGAGGCAACAAAGAATCAAAGAAAATGCATAAAACCATTCTGAAGCAGCAATATGAGAATTTTGCTGCATTAAGATCTGAAGGACTGGATAAACCTATGATAGGTTTCAGAAACTCATCAGCCAATTAGATATTCATGGTGAAGTTATCTCTCAGGAAGATGCAAATCTGAAGTTTTTGAGAAGTCTACCATCAGCTTGGAACACTCATACCTTGATCATGCAAATCTGATCTAGACACGTTAAGCATGGATGATTTGTATAACAATTTGAAGGTGTATGAAGCTGAGATTAAAGGCCAATCAAGCTCAAGCTCAAACTCTCAGAATGTGGCTTTTGTATCTTCAGAAAACACTAGCAGTACTAATGAAGCAGTTAATACTGCTCATGATGTTTCTACTGCTAGTTCACAGGGACAAGCTCATTCCTTAACTTATGCTGATGATGTCATGTTTTCCTTCTTTGCTAATCAATCTAATTATCCACAATTGGACAATGAAGATCTGGAGCTGATTGATACTGATGATCTTGAAGAGATGGATCTCAAATGACAGGTGGCCATGCTTACCATAAGGGTGAAGAGATTCTTAAAGAAGACAGAAAGAATCTAAATTTCAATAGCAAAGAAACTGTTGGCTTTGATAAGACAAAGGTTGAATGTTACAACTGCCACAAGAGAGGTCACTTTGCTAGAGAATGTAAGGCACCAAGGAATCAGGGGAATAGAAATGGAGATGCTCCAAGAAGGAATGCAACAGTGGATACATCTACTACAAATGCCTTGGTTGTTCAAGATGGGATAGGTGGTTATGATTGGAGCTTTCAGGATAAAGAAGGCATCACAAACTTTGCTCTAATGGCCTATACATCCTAAGGCTCGTCAAGTTCATCAAGTTCAGACTTTGAGGTACATACTTGCTCTAAGATTGCTTAAAATCATATGAAACTCTTCAAAAACAGTATGATCAACAACGTGAAGCTCTTAATAAATCTAATCTAGAAATTATAGGTTATCAAATGGGATTAGAATCATTAGAAGCTAGGATAGTTGTTCATGAAAAGAATGAAGCTGTTTATGAAGAAGATATTGTATTTTTAAAGTATGATGTCCAAGTAAAAGATATTTCTATCAAAGACCTTAAAATCAGTTAGAAGAAGCTTTAAAAGAGAAAGATGATTTGAAACTTAAACTAGAAAAATTTGAAGAATCATCAAAGAATCTAACTAAACCGATAAATAGCCAAATAAGGGCTAAAGACAAAGCTGGTCTTGGTTATGATAGTCAAATGAATGAGAGTGAAGTGGTTCATAGTGTGTTTAACAGTAGAGAAAGTGATGTGGATGATAGTCCAGTAAATGATAGATTCAAAACAGGTGAAGGGTTTCATGCAGTTCCCCCTCCCTACACTGGGAACTACATGCCCTCAAGACCTGACTTATCCTTTGCTGGGTTAGATGATTCTGTCTATAAGACTAAAGTGAGTGAAACTGAAACTAGTATATCTAAGACTAGTAAGGATATTGTAGAAAAGCCTAAAACTGTTAGGCCTAGTGCTCCTATCATTGAAGATTGGGACACTGATAGTGATAATGATAGTGTGTTTAGACCTAAATCTGATCAGACAAAACCAAAGTTTACTAAAATCAATTTTGTCAAATCTGATGAGAATGTGAAATCTGTTAATAAGGAAAACACACATAGGCAAGTAGAGTATCCTAGGAAAAGTCAAAGTCCTAGGGATAATAGAAGAAACTGGAATGGGATGATGACTCAGAAACTAGGAAATGGTTTTGAGTTTTATTAAGAAATCTTGTATTGTTTGTGGGAGTTTTTAATGAAAATGGTAGAAAAACCAGTGTTGAATAATAAGGGAAGGGTTACTGGTCAAAGGGAAATTAGACCAGTATGGAACAATGCTCAGAGGGTGAACCACCAAAATAAATTTACTCACCCACATCCTAAAAGGAATTTTGTTCCAACAGCAGTTGTAACAAAGTCAGGACAAGTACCAGTTAATACTGCTAAGCAAAGCTCTTCAAGAGCAGCAGCATCAATTAGTACTACCAGGCCTGTTAATACTACTGCCCCTAAACCATATATTCTTATTTTAAAGCACATTCACCAGTAAAAAGGGCTTTTAACTAAAAATCAGCAGCTAAAACCAATAAGTTTAATGAAAAAGTTAATACTGCTAGGGTTAACAATGTAACTACTGCTGGGCCAAAAGCAGTAGTTAGTGCTGCTATGGGAAATGGGGAAAATGCTGTTAAGTCCTCAGCATGCTGGATTTGGAGACCAACAGGAAATGTTATTGACCATACCTCCAAAGACAGTGGATCATACATGCTTAAAAGATTTGACTATGTTGATCTACAAGGCAGACTCAAGTCAGTAATGGCTTGGGTCCCCAAGAGAAACTAATTCTCTCATTTTGAGTGCAGGGTAATCCACAATATACTTTACAGGATCAAGGGATTTTTGACAGTGGATGCTCTAGGCATATGACTAGAAACAAGTCCTTTCTTACAGATTATCAAGAGATTGATGGTGGATTTGTTGCATTTGGAGGAAGTCCTAAAGGAGGTAAAATTACCAGAAAAGGTAAAATTAGGACTGGGAAATTAGACTTTGAAGATGTATACTTTGTAAAGGAACTTAAGTTTAATCTTTTATCTGTCTCACAAATGTGTGACAAGAAAAACAGTTTTCTTTTCACTAAGACTGAATGTCTTGTTCTATCTCCTGACTTTAAGCTACTTGATGAAAGTCAAGTTTTGCTTAAAGTTCCCAGACAGAACAACATGTACAGTTTTGATCTAAAGAATGTTGTTCCTTAAGGAGGTTTGACTTGTTTATTTGCAAAGGCTACAATAGATGAGTCTAATTTATGGCATAAGAGGCTTGGTCATATAAACTTTAAAACTATGAATAAACTTGTGAGGTGAAACCTTGTAAGAGGATTACCTTCAAAGATTTTTTAAAATGGCCATACTTGTGTTGCTTGTCAGAAGGGAAAGCAACACAAAGCCTCTTGTAAGACCAAGCTTGTAAGCTCTATCAGCCAACCCTTACAAATGTTATATGAACTTATTTAGGCTAACATCTGTAAGGAGTATCAATCACAAGACATATTGCCTTGTTGTCACTTATGACTATAGTAGGTTTAGTTGGGTTTTCTTTTTGACCACTAAGGATGAGACTAGTAGGATCCTTAAAACTTTTATTACTGGCATAGAAAACCAAATAAATCACAAGGTTAAAATCATCAGATATGACAATGGAACTGAGTTTAAAAATAATGACATGAATCAGTTATGTGGGATGAAAAGGATTAAGAAGGAGTTTAGTGTTGCCAGAACTCCATAACAAAATGGAGTTGCTGAAAGAAAGAATAGGACACTAATAAAGGCAGCTAGGACTATGCTAGCAGATTCATTATTACCTACTACATTTTGGGCTAAAGCAGTTAGTACTGCTTGTTATGTTCAGAATAGGGTTTTAGTGACCAAGCCTTACAACAAGACACCTTATGAACTATTACATGGTAGACCACCTAGTATAAGTTTTATGAGACCTTTTAGGTGTCCTGTAACTATTCTTAATACCTTAGATCCCTTAGGAAAATTTGATGGGAAGGCTGATGAGGGGTTCTTTGTTGGATACTCTATAAATACCAAGGCTTTTAGGGTATTTAACACTAAAACTAGGAAGGTAGAGGAAAACCTGCACATAACCTTTCTTGAAAACAAACCCAATGTTGTAAGGAGTGGACCAGATTGGCTCTTTAATATATATTTACTAACAAACTCTATGAATTATGAGCTAATTACTACAGGAAATCAAACTAATAAGAATGCAAGTATCAAGGATAATACTCAAAAATATATTTTGCTACCTTTACTTTATAACAGTCCAAAGAGCTCAGAGGATGCAGTTGCTGATGATGCTGGTAAAAAGACTAATGAAGAACCAGCAAATGAAGGTAAAAGAAATGGCCAAGAAAAGGAAGGAAGAGCTTCAAATAAAGAAGATGACCAGAATGTGCAAGATTTTATAGCTGCATTAGATAATTTACTTGTTCAACAGAAGAAAGGTTATGCTAACAGCACTAATAGAGATAGTATCGTTAGTCCATCTGTTAGTACTGCTGGGCAAAGTTTTACTAATGCTGATGATCTTCCTACTGATCCTCTTATGCCTGATTTGGAGGATACTACTAATCTTCTAAATACTGGTATCTTTAGTGGTGCATATGATGATGAAGATGTGGGTGCAGAGGCTAACCTTAACAGCTTGGAAACCACCATGAATGTCAGTCCTATTCCCACAACTAGAATTCACAAGGATCATCCTAAAGACCAGATCATTGGAGACATAAATTTAGCTACTCAAACAAGGAGGATGACCAAGATTTTTGAAGAACTTGCTATGGTTAGTTACATCAAAAAGCAGAGGAGAACAAATCACAAAGATTATCAAAACTTCTTAGTTTCCTGTTTTCTCTCACAAATAGAACCCAAGAAGGTGACACAAGCTTTGCAAGATCCAAGCTGGATAGAGGCAATGCAAGATGAGTTGCTATAGTTTAGTTTGCAGAAGGTTTAGAGATTGATTGATTTACCCAAAGGCAAGCATGCCATTGGAACAAAATGGGTCTATAGAAATAAGAAAGATAAGAGAGGGATAATATTTAGAAACAAGGAAAGACTAGTTGCACAAGGTTACACCCAAAAAGAAGGAATTGATTATGATGAGGTTTTTGCTCTTGTTGCTAGGATAGAAGTAATTAGGTTATTTTTGGCCTATGCATCATTTATGAGGTTTATTGTGTACCAGATGGATGTGAAGAGTGCCTTTTTATATAGAACCATTGAAGAGGAGGTGTATGTGTGCCAACCTCATGGCTTTGAAGATCTATAGTTCCCTGATAAATTTTATATGGTAGAAAAAGTTTTATATGGTCTACATCAAGCTCCTAGAGCCTGGTATGAGACGTTGTCTACATACTTATTAGAAAATAGATTTAGAAGAGGGATCATTGATAAGACTTTATTTATCAAGAAAGACAAAGGTGATATTCTATTAGTACAGGTGTATGTTGATGACATCACCTTTGGATCTACAAAGAAGTCTTTATTTGTTGAGTTTGAGCAGATGATGCACAAGAGATTCCAGATGAGTTCTATGGGGGAGCTTACTTTCTTCTTAGGGTTACAAGTAAAGCAGAAAGACGATGGGATCTTTATCAGCCAAGACAAGTATGTGGCTGATATATTGAAGAAGTTTGATTTTGTCATAATAAAGACATCAATCACTCCAATTGAGACTCACAAGGCATTGCTCAAGGATGAAGAAGTTCATTTATACAGATCAATGATTGGATCATTGATGTACTTGACAGCTTTTAGGCCTGACATAATGTTTGCTGTTTGTGCTTGTGCAAGGTTCCAAGTTACTTCTAAAGTCTCACATCTTCATGTTATGAAGAGGATCTTTAGATACCTGAAAGGTCAACCTAAATTGGGCCTTTGGTATCCTAGGGATTTACCATTTGACTTGGAAGCTTTTTCTGATAGTGATTATGTTGGAGCTAGCCTTGACAGGAAATCCACAACAGGAGGTTGTCAATTTCTTGGCAAAAGGTTGATTTCATGGCAATGTAAAAAGCAAACTATAGTTGCCAACTCCACCACTGAAGCAGAGTATGTTGCTGCAGCAAATTGCTGTGGACAGGTGTTGTGGATCCAAAATCAGATGCTTGATTATGGGTTCACCTTCATGAACACCAAGATTTACATTAATAATGAAAGAACCATTTGTATTGTGAAGAATCTAGTGTTTCATTCTAAAACCAAGCACATTGAAATATGGCACCATTTCATCAAAGATTCTTATGAGAAGAGGCTCATTCAAGTGATTAAGATACATACAAATCACAATGTTGTAGATCTTCTCACAAAGGCATTTGATGTTAGCAGGTTTAACTTTCTGATTGCTAGCATTGGATTACTTGATCTCTGAAGATGTGTTTGTTAGACTAATGATTAATATGATTTGGAGATAGTATTAGAGATAAATTTAGAAATAAAACTGGTAGTTGTAAGGTTAATACTACTAGGCAGGTTTTAGTACTGCTAAGTATAATTAGTACTGCTAGTTATACTTAAGACTGCTAGTTCAAACTGTTAGTCATAATTAATACTTTTAAATAAGAAAATACTTTGGATTGTGTATTCTTGGTTTTGGACTAACATTTGCAGGCTAAGCATATTGAGTACATGGTATTGAATGCTTCACCTCTGAAGTATTGATTGAGGGGAGGCTAATTATGTCAATATGCAGTCAAGAATGGATGGAAGGACATGTAACATCAAACAAAAGTGTGTGAAGAGTCAAATACCAAAAAGAGGTCAGGACACTAAGATACCTCAGTCTGGTGGTCCCCCTAAAAAGGTTGGTGATGAGGCTGTCCATAAGGAGTTGGGTGACAGAATGGAAAGGGCTGCCACTACTGCTTCTAGCTTAGAAGCAGAGCAGGACAGTGGTAACATCAATAGGACCCAATCCATGGCAACACTTAATGAGCCAAGTCCTTAGGGAACTGGTTCAGGTAGTGGTCCCAGGTGCCAAGATACCATATTGGGGGTGTAGATGCTCAAACTAGGTTTGAGACTACATCTAAATAGTCCAATGACCCACCTCTCTTAAGAGTTCACACACTTGGAAGTGGATAGGACAACATGAAACTAATGGAATTGATGAAACATTGTACAAAACTGTCTGAATTTGTGAGAAAAAGAAATGAGAGAT
>BQNB010059973.1:0-23472 GCA_026074375.1 Tanacetum coccineum | reverse complement strand
AAGATCCATAGAGGATCATTGTTTGAGAAATTCTTCTTTAACTCTGTTGTTTATATTCCGCGTAAACAATAGTTTAATTTGTTAGAGTCTCTCTTAGAGTTGCTTGTGATTACATAAGTACTCTACAACCTTAACAGGCTTGAAGATCTATCTAGGGCGTGACCTACAATAATTTTTAACTTACGCGATTTAACTTAACTATTAAATTTAAAAGCGAACGCGTACGAGAAAAAAATAATTAGTGAATTTAATAACGTCGTACATTGATCAAAAATACGGATTGTTACATTTGTGCCGGCATAGAAATTATGGTCATGAATTAAAACCATATCCCCATCCATTGTTCATCATCCTCTCCCATTCTCTCAAAAGGAAAACCCCTAACCGCTTATAATTCCCATGTCTAGAATTAGCACAAATTAACAAGAACATTAGTGATTCGAAAGTCATGGAGTGCAAATACCTCAAGGTTCAGCCGTGTTATCTTTTTACGTGACCATAAAGGCCGTTGAACAAGAGATGCTTGGAGTCTATGAGATCAGCCTCAGATGTACTGTAATTTGGATGATGGTGCAATATTTTTGACATATTTTTTTCTTACGGGTCGTGAACCATCGGGTATGTGATAACATAGCATGCCCATTCAACAATTTTTTAATTTCTTCCTTAATTCATACGAATCGGGACCTTTTTTTAGGTGCGTGCCTTTTCTAGTTTTTATATATCAAAGATATTATATATGCGACACGTTATCGAACTAGTTGTTTATATATTGAATTAATAATTGAGCTTAACGATCCACATGTCCTCAACTTTGTCCAACTAGTTTGTCTATACTATATCAAATCAATTTTTTATTATATCTAACATGCGACAAAATGTGTTCAAAATGAGTTAGTTTGGTTGAGATTTATAATTTTAAAATTTAGATATTATTTTTTAAATGTTATAATAACGTATATGTTTTCTTTAATGTGCAGTAGAAGCAAGCAAGATACGGTGCTTATAAAAAACTGCAACGTGCACATATGTTTTTGGTAGGGGAGCATATATGTCCCAATGAATTTGACGAGAAAGTGCATCGTGCACATATGTTTTTAGAAGTGTACTTATACGTTCTAAAGATTTTGATGAGAAAGTGAACCATGCACGTATGTTCTTGGAAAAGTGCACACATTATAATGAAGCTGTGCATATATGTTCTCGAAGAGTTCACGCATGTTATTTCAAGAGTGCACATTTATATTTTAACAATATGTATTTGTATTTGAATTGTATTTCATTTGATATCAAATTTTGTGTACTGTATTTATAATTGTATTTATATTTATGTTTTTGCTTTCTTAAAAATTTAGAGATTAAATGTACATATTTATATTTTTTGTATAAATTTTTGAAATAATGTATAATAGAAACATATGTGCAATTATCATTTTAAGAAGAAAGAAAACCAAGTTTCATGGCTAAATAATTGTATAAAAGAAAAAAACACATATGCACTTTATTTTTTTTAAACTTGTATGCAAGAAACATATATGAATTTCTATAATATTTAAAAAAACATATATGCACCTCATTTTTTTGAAATATATTTGCTGAAAAAATAAAAAAATAATTCTGAAAAAAATAAAAAAATAAAAAAGTAAAAAAATTAATTCTGAAAATTTAAGGCTTAATAAAAACGTTTTTTTTTTAATTCAAAAAGAAAGTAAAAAATGTGTTTTACTAATTTACCCTTTTGAATTAAATAAAATGATTTAATAATACTAAATTCTTATTGGTCCAAAGTTGGTTCTGTACAAAAAAGTGGTTCTGCAAAAAATGTTATATATATATATATATATATATATATATATAAATCCGGATCGATTGAGAAGGTTTTATTTTGAGAAGATTGAGAAGTTTTTCCAAAATGATAGATTTATAACTTTGATTCAAGTTTTTCAAGCGTAAAACTTATTTTAATGTGATTACAATTCAAAATGTGTAAAAAAATTCGAATCAATGTTAAAAAATATCTCGTTTTTGCAATATAAGTAAAATACTGAATCTTCTATACAAATTTAAGGAATCATTACCATAACTCGATTTTAGCAATAATTTGTGAATCAAATTTGTGATTTATAGCTTTGATTCACTATTAAATGATGTTTACTTGTGAATCAAATCAAAAAATATGAATCAATTTGCTCAAACGTAGATTTTTCAATCTTCTCAAAATAAAAACTTTCTCAACGGAACATATATATATATAGTGGCATTTTCTTTGCAGAACCACTTTTTTGTACAGAACCAGCTTTTTTACTCCTAATAATGCATGGTGTACATCATATCAATGCAAGATGGCATCTTTGTAAATAATTCAAATTATATAATAATTAAAAATAAACAGAAAGGGCAATTAAGTAATTTCTTTTAAACATTATTCAAGCATTATTTAAAAATTGGTCAAGCACATTTTTCTCTATCTTTATCTATAACCGCCTGCTTCTTCTTCTATCTCCAGATCCATTTTTGTCTTTTCTCTAAACCTATATCTCGCCTCCTTTTTCTAGATCCATTTTCCAGCCAAAAAATAAATAAACATTACGACACACATAATCTTGATATTTCTCTCATGAATTGGGGAATCTTTTCGATCCAAAGTCGCTCTATGTGGGCAATAATTCTTTAACTGAACTATCCCAAAAACTTTGTTAATATGAGGAACCTAGCATTCTTGTCCTATCAGAGACAGTTGAGCGGATCAATACCGAAAGGTCTAATTATTTTATATTAGTTGTTGGTTCGTTTCTAATTTTTCCATTGGTCTAATTATTATATAGTAGTTGTTGGTTCGTTTCTAATTTTTCCATTTTGATAAGATTGTATATCTCTCTTAAATGTAACAGGGCCAAAGGATTATTATATAAAGAAGTGCAGTCCTAAAAGGTAATTGTGATCGAATTCTATTTTTCTTGCATAATGGAGAACATATTGGGGGTAGCACAACCGAGAATTCAAATTTCAAAATGACGATTTTACCCCTTTGACTTTAGGTCTGGCTTGACTTATAAGAACTAACACATCGAAATCACGTTTTCACGACTCGACTCTAAAGCAAATTATTGTGGAACGATATTCCTGACAAAAAACTTTTTAGTTTTGGACCGAGACCAAACCGTTCAGAAGGTGACTGAAATGCTCGCTCGCAATATTAGAAAGAGGGAAAATAATTAATTAATATTTAATTATCACACGTTTATTAAATAAAATATTTTAAATAAAATAACTTATCATTTTAATTAAAAGGCTTTTTGAAAACGCGAATAGTTCGAGTTGAAATCCTTTTTTAATTTCGGGACGAAGCGAAACCCCGGTTCATAAAATGAATAACAATATTTAATTAAATTTTTTAAATTATTATCAAGCGAATACAGTCATTTTATTTGGAAAAGATGATTTGAAAAACCAATGGCGCAAGTTTCGAGAGTAATCGTTCGTTAAGTCCGTTTCAAACGAGTCCCGAGCACCGTTTTTTTAACCAAAAACTATAATAAAGAATTTACACTTTCAGACCCTAAACATGTTTAACATGTCTACTTTTGATATAAGGTTTTAATATATATAAAATTTATATATATATCTTTTCATATTCACTACATCTCTATTATACACACACACTAATATAAACTCTCTCTCATTCCAAAAATATTTCGGTCGGCCACCGTCCCAGCCCCCGTTCGCCACCATGGCCGCCGTCGCCGGGAAAAAGTTTTCCGGGCGGGTATTTCCGGGGCCCCAAGACCTAAATACTCCTCAAAGCCGATCTCCCGAATCCACTATGCCAATCGCTACCTACGCGCGATCCAACACCCCCACGCACCAACCACGAGCCGGCTACCACCTACCCCCACCATCATCATCCTGATCCGTCATCATCATCAATCATACCCACAATCATCATCAATTCACAGCCACCACCGACTTACCACAACAAAGGCGTGCGTCGTTTTTAATAAATATCACGCAGGGTGCGTTTGTTTCGTGTGTAACAGCCCATGGGGGCGTTCGGGTTGATATTCGGTACCTAGGGTACGTTTGGTTTGATAATAAAAAGAAAGCACAAGTGTGCGTCGGATTGGGTTTAACCACCCACCGGGTGAGTTTGGTTCGGGTTTGGACAGCCACCACCACAGCCCGCACTCAAGTGGCGGCTCGTGGTTACCATCGTTTCCTTTCGGTGTTTGGGATGGTTTGGTTATAAAGATATAGCCGTGTGTCGGGTGTGACTGTCGAAACAACGGGTCGGGTTGTCAGGTTTTGGCAGCGAGACAGCCGGGTCGGGTGTGGTTTTATGCCATAAGGGTGCGTGTGTTTTGTGTTATAAATAGCATAGGGTGCGTTTGGCTGGTTTCCACCAGCATAGGGTGCGTTTTGTATTAAAACAGCCCACAAGGGGGCTGTTTGGTTTAAGGGATAACACCAAGTAGGGGTGTTTGGTTTGGCAGAACCGCACAAGGGGTGCGTTTGGTTGGCTGCCCAACACCGAAAGGATGCGTTTGGTTGTGCAGAAACTCCATAGGGGAGCGTTTGGTTGTGCAGAAACTCCATAAAATGGAGTGGGTTGTGTGAGCCAGTAAACACCCAAAAGGGTGTTTGTGGATAGCAGAAAACCCCATACCAGGGGGTGTTTGGGACAGCAGGCCGCGATAGGACGTTTTGGTTTGGACAGTTAACACCAAAAAGGTGTGTGGGTTGCTGTTTATAAAAACAGCTTTCGGTTGTTTTGGGTACAATAACCCCCATAGGATTTCTGGCTAAAGGTTTAGTTAGTTATTAACTTTTGTTTAAAATATGTACTTATTAAAACATGCGATGTTTTAAACGTAGATTGGTTGATTAAAAAGGGAAAACGTTGAGTTTTGTAAAGAAGGGAAATGTCATATAAACGAAAAGGGTCATGGCGAAATTTCTAAAAATGTATATACTTATTATTTTTAGATACAACACTTATCGTCTTTGAAGGACGATAAATAGACTAAGTTATAATTTAAAGATGTTTTAAATTATAATTTCACAATAACACGACAACAAACAAAATACTAATTTAGAAAATGTTATTTTATAAATCTCGGCTAGAAAATAAAGTCATACCTTTGGTACGGACTTTAGAAACACCGTTTACTTTATTGGTAACTTTAAAACGTACGATTTCGTTTATGAAAGAACTCTTATTTATTTAATAAATTGGCGATCTTCGAAAACGTGTCAAACCATTTGGTTTAATTATTTACTCACGCTTATTATATAATACTTGCAAGGTATACTAAGCTTCATATTAATCTTTTAATTTTCTGGTCGTTATTATATAATTCACCATATGAATTATATAATTGTTCATCTTTCAAGGTAATATATATTGTAATATATTAATCTTCGTTGTTATATAACCCACCATATTAAATATATACCTTGTGAGTTTATTTTACCAAACCAACCACCAAACCAAACTGCCACTCGGAACCTAAATCTTTTATCAACGGGTCGCGTTGATGAAATCATCCATTGGGTAACTAAATTCATTATCCTAAACTAGTGGGATTTAACCGTTAAGATAAACGGCAACTTCTCGGATCAAGCCGTTTCGTCTTCCGTTGTGTTGTGCATATTAGATGCCTATCTGTCAATCGTTCTGCAACATCAAGGTGAGTTTATAGCCCCATGTTTTACTGGTTTTTACATATATTTTTGGGGTGAGAACATGCTTGTTTACAAATGCATTTACATGGTTGTTTACCTGTTTGGTTTAAATACTATTTTATATATCTCGCGTGGACAACACAACTACTTGTTTAGTTTTGAACGTAAAGGCATACTAAACTTTTATGATTATGGATTAGCTTAGGTGCAATGAACTGGTAAAAACACTATGGAGTGGTGAGCGCGAATTTTAGAGATAGATCTATTTGGGATTGAAACAATCCGCCCGTGCGGGTGGACTGAGCTATCACTCGGAACGAACGATATACCATGTCGGATTAATAACTATTTGGAATTGTGGCCGCTGCGGGGCCAACAATCACATATACATATTATTGCCCGGGTGTCCTTGGAGGGGACACCGGTAACGGGGAACATATCTATTAATTATTGCCCGGTTGTCCCCCTTGGAGGGGAACACCGGTACGGGGAAACAATTCTTAATTTATTATTGCCCGGGTGTCCTTGGAGGGGACACCGGTAACGGGGGAACATATTCTTTTATTATTGCCCGGGTGTTCTTGGAAGGAACACCTACGATGGGTATATTCTTACTGTGCCTTGAATAAAGTGGCATACAAATAAGTCTACGTCACAGTTTCATGAACTTAGGTGGGTAATCATAATCACAGATGGTGACTATTGTATTGGATACAATGGTCACGCATATTTTACAAATCTTGGATTTGAACGTATATTAATACATTTTGTGACTATTTAAGGATTGAAATAGTCAGACATACTTTACAAAACTTTGATGTCAACATTTAGGCATACAACTTTGAGAACTATTAAAAGGGTTGAAATGGTCATACAATCATTTTATGATATTGTAGGGAGACAGTAGTCATTAACCGTTTTTATACATGGACTGTGATATACAGTGGCAATATTTTTTATTGGAACTAACGTTCATACTTAAAACAACCTATGATCACCAACTTTAATGTTACATTTTAAGCATGGTTTTTCCTCAGTGAATAGATGCTTGGATAAATTAGTTGTGGCATTGGAGTCTTTACATTCAGTTTTCATGTGATGCAATATATGGGACAACTATATTTTGATTTCACAAAATCAACGAGATTGTTTTACAAAAACGACACATTTAGAGGTCCGTTCTCTTGTATCTAGCCTGTGATTATGGAAAAGTAGCACCACCAAAGTGGTATTCCGCTGCGTTGTTGTCATATTATGGGGTGTACAGATTGTAACAGAGCCCCTGGTTATAAAGAATCTAGGTTGCCATATTTTTACCCTAGACTATAACCGTTTGTACAAACATAATTGGCATCACAATAAACATTTTCAAAGTGCATAACACACTACTTGCTTACTTGCTTAGGTTACTTGTTACCTTAAGTGTTTACATGACATACATATATGTAATATAATAGCCTTACAACTTTTGCCGTACATCGCAAAACGTTTATTTATATAAGAGTTATTTATATAAATACCAGAATATTTCTTAAGACATTGATTTTGCACAATGGCCTCAATTATACCCTCCAGACATTGTGAGGTTATACAATGTCTCCATTTTAATTCATAGACATTGTGAGATTGCACAATGGTCCTCAATTATACTCCAGACAATTGAGGTAATATACAATGTCCTCAATTTCGTTCTCAGATATGTAAGTTAAACAATGGTCTCTAAGGCTATTATTTTTCTCATAGCATTATACTATATTGTGATTACACGAGGACCGTTATAATTTTTGTTTACATGGAGTTATGTATGAATCTAAGTATTACAAGTCTTGTATGGGCGGGACTTGTAATATAAGGATTGATATGATAATTGCTATGTAAGCAAAACCCGTCACAGTTCTGTTTACATGGAATTATGTATGAATCTAAGTATTACAAGTCTTGTATGGGCGGGACTTGTAATATAAGGATTGATATGATAATTGCTATGTAAACAAAACCCGTTACAGTTCTGTTTACATGGATTTATGTGTGAATCTGAGTATTACAAGTCTTGTATGGGCGGGACTTGTAATAGGAGGATTGATACGATAATTGCTATGTTAACTCATTTATAAGGACCTTCATCGTATTTACTCTAACCGAGTACTCATTAACTATCTTGAACTCTATGTTGATCTCGCCTGGCAGTTTTTACTCCCAGTCTCCGAAGACGAGTTTTAAACACTCGTCCCATACTCATTAGAACACATGCATCGTCATGTCAACCACCTTAAAGGTTATGAGAGTACGCGTATTGCATCGGGAATTATTAAGTAGGATGATTTATAATCTGTTTATTTAAAAGGATTGGGACGCCTCTTCATTTAAATAAATAAATTATAAATCACCGAACCATAAGTTTATCATTTCTTACTTACATAAATTTGGACGCTTCTTTATGTAAATAAGAAATTATAAATGAGTGGGCTTAATGGTATCCGATATGACACGAGTATGAACCTGAAATCGATAATCATCAGAATCCGTTAAAAGGGTCTAGAGACACAATCGTGTCTTGCCACTCAGCAGAATCTTAAGGCCTCACTTGGATCTACCTTATCACATTTTTAAGTTATTACTTTTGTTGTTGCTAATCCTCGCGATCACGAACTGTTCGTGGAACTAACAGACTTGTTACACACTTGAGCTAATGGAGCTGATTCACTAACGACTGAGTACCATAATCCGCCGTCTATCGCATAAGCGCTCTCGCGAGCTCCTCTCATTTATTAAACTTTATTCTGGGAATATTGTTTCTCGAAATGTCCTAATTCTCGGCATCCCATCACCATTGTTATAGTATTGACATTATGGTCGCTGCTATTGGGTCTTGGAGCGGTCCCGACTGATACAACTTTATCCAATAGGTTATGCAACCCCCTTAAACCAGATAAACACCTATCGTCGAAAGAGATAGTCGGAACTACTCATTACGGGCCACTAGTACGAGGACTAGGGTCGCGATACATCCTAGTACTGCTTAAGTAAGTTGGATACTTACCTTAACTAGCTTTGTCTGTTGTTAATCATCGAACATTACCACGAGACTTCGTCTCGGAACATTCAAAACTGTCTACAACCATACTCACTCGACTACACTTTCTCCTTCGATGCTTTCACTATTAAGAGACTCTCTTTATAACGCGGTTATATCGATCATGAAACTCGTAATGATATTTTCTGAAATATTTATTCTGAGTATCGGTCATAGATGTGGTGGTTGCGGTAGTTCTCTTTGGTGGCATGTTGATTTTAAACCACAAGAATACAATACACGTGGGATTTTAAACAATCAAAATTGCGGCATGATAAGATGCATCCACCTCATATATAATTTGAAAACATATATGAAAATTGATACAGAATGAAAACTACAAGGTCCTACGATCATTCTAGCAGGGAATAACTCATAATACTTAACAGGCTAACGTATAGCTATGGATTAAATACACTGGTCAAACCTAGCCAAAATTTACGGATATTAAGAAGTGTCGAAAAACTAAATTTTGCTGAATAAAATCATCAGCGTCTTGTGTAGAATTGGTCTATTAGATCTTCAGTCTTTTCTTGGTCACACAATCGGTTAACACAAATTAAATCTCGGGACGAGATTTCTTTAAGGGGTAGGTACTGTAACATCCGAGAATTTTCGAAATTTCGAATGACGATTTTACCCTTTGACTTTTAGGGTCTGGCTTGACTTATAAGAACGACCATCTAAATCACGTTTTCACGACTCGGACTCTAAAGCAAATTGATGTGGAACGATATTCCTGACAACTTTTCAGTTTTGACCGAGACCCGAAAACAGTCAGAAGGTGACTGAAATGCCCTCGCAAGATTTAGAAGCGGGAAAATAATTAAATTATATTTAATTATCACGTTTTATTAAATAAAATATTTAATAAAATACTTAGCATTTTAATTAAAAGCGTTTTTGAAAACGCGAATATTCGAGTTGAAATCCATTTTTATTTCGAACAAAGCGAAACCGGTTCATAAAATGAATAACAGATATTTTATTAAATGTTATAAAATATTTATGAAATATTATCAAGCGAATACTCATTTTTATCGGAAAAATGATTTGAAAAACAATGGCGCAAGTTTCGAGAGTTGAATCGTCCGTTAAGTCGTTCAAACGAGTCCCGAACCGTTTTTACCAAAACTATAATAAAGAAGTTACACTTTAGACCCTAAACTATGTTAACTTGCCACTTTTGATATAAAGTTTTAATATATATATAATTTATATATATATCTTTTCATTCCATCTTTTATATAAACACACACACTCTCATAATAACTCTCTCCCCTCTCCCCACCTTCCCCCACCGCCGGCCACCCTCAACCACCGCCGGCCACCACCACCGCAGCCGAAAAACTTTTCCGGCGGGATTTTCCGATCAAAACCAAAAATGGTCCTCACGACCGGATCTACCCGATCCCCATACCTCACTCGCTCCACTCGCCAACACCACAACCCGCTGGCGACACGCCACTCCAGCCACCGCCAATCTTTCATCATCTTGACACCCATCATTCATAATCATTCACAACACCTCCGTACGCACCAAACACCTCCACCTTCGTAGGGTTTACAACCACCACCTTGTGTGCGTTTTGTTTGGGTTAACTATAATCTGTTAGGGAGCGTCCGGTTCGTGGTAAGCACCAATGAGGCGTCGGGTTGTGGATTAACAGCACACCGGGTGCGGCTTGGTTGGGGGTTACAGACCGTAGGGCGTGGGTTTGTGGTATCCATGTCAAAAAGGGGTGCGTTTGGTTTATTAACAACCAAGGGGATGTGTCGGGTTGAGTTGGGACAGCGGTGATGTGACGGGTTGGCTGTTGGGACAGCCGGGGACAACCCCCGGGTGCGTCGGGTTTGGTTTTGATTTAATTTGGTTTGGTTTGCAACAAAAGAAATTGTCGGGGTTGGTTGTCGAAGTCAAAAAGGGGGTGTATGGTTGTGGTGACACGTGTAGGGTGCGTTGGTTGGGGCAGCCGCCGCACGGGGTGCGTTTGGTAGGCTGCCAAACAGCCGGGGAGTCGAGTATGGCTCGGGACAACCGGGTGGAAAAGGGCTGTTTGGTTTGTGTCAAGGGACGGCGTTGGGGGCGGATTTGAGTTACGGTGTGCGTTTGGCTTGAACAAGCACCAAACAAAAGGGGGGTTTGGTATTTTAAACATCCCACAAGGGGGTCTGTTTGGTTAAGGGATAACACAAGTAGGGTGTTTGTTTGGCAGGATATCGCTACAAGGGTGCGTTTGGTGGCTGCCCAACACCGAAAGAGTGCGTTTGGTTTGAGAAACTACATAGGGGAGAGTGTGGTTGTGCCAAAAACTCCATAAGGAGTGTTTTGAGTGAGCAGGATACACCCAAAAGGGGTGTTTTGGGATAGAAGGAAACCCCAACAGGGTGTTTGGGACAGCGAGGGCGCGATAGGGACGTTTGGTTTGGCAGATAGCACCGCATAAAGGTATGTTTGGTTTGCTGTTTAACAGTTTCGGTGGTGTTTGGTTACAATAACAACCAACATAGGGTTTTCTTGGCTTATATTGTTTAGTTAGTTATTAACTTTTTTTTAATATGTATGCTTACTTAAAACATGCGTTGTGTTTTAAATCGTAGATTGGTTGATTGAGAAGGGGGGGAACGTTGTGTTTTTGGAAAGATAGGAAATTGGTCATTAACGAAAAGGGTCATGGCGAAAGTCTCTTAAAAATGTATATACTTATTATTTTTAGATACAACTCTTATCGTCTTTGAAGGACGATAAATGGACTAAGTTATAATTTAAGTTGTTTCTAAATTTATAGTTTCTTAATAAACTCGCCCCAACAAAATCATTAGATTTTAAAATGTATGTTTTATAAATCCCTAGCTAGAAAATAAAGTCTTATCCTTTGGTACGGAATTTAGAAACACTGTGTGTAACTTAATTGGTAACTTAAAATCGTACGATTTCGTTATGAAAGAACTCTTATTTTATTAATAATTGGCGATCTTCGAAAAACATGTCAAACCATTTGGTTTTAATTATTTACTCAGCTATTATATAAATACTTGTCCATAGGTATACTAAGCTATCAAATTAAATCTTTTAAATTTTCTGGTCCGTATTATATAAATTCCCATATGAATTATATTAATTGTTCATTTTCAAGGTAATATACTATGGAATTATACTCTACATAACTCTTGTGTTTATATAACACATATGAATTAATATACTTTTGAGTGTGTAATTTTACCAAACCAACCACCAAACAAACTGCCACTGGAACCTAGATCTTTATCACCAGGGGTCGCGTTGATTTAGATTAATCCTTTGGTTAACTAATTCATTATCTCTAAACTAGTGGGATAAACCGTTATGTTAAACGGCAACTTCTCGGTTCAAGCCGTTTAGTGCTTATCCGTAGAGTGTTGTGCATATTAGATGCCTATATGTCAATCGTTCTACAAACTTCAAGGTGTGTTCATAGCCCCATTATTTATGGTTTTCAATATATTTTTGGGGTGAGGGACATGCTTGTTAACTAAATGCATTTACATGGTTGATTAACTGTTTGTTTCATTATATCATTTATATAATCTGCGAGGAGATACAATACATGGTTTTATTTTTGAATGTAAAGCATATATACTTTTATGATTACGGATTAGCTTAGTTGCAATGAACTGTTAAATCACTTGGAGGGTGAGCGAGAATGTATGAAATAGATCTATTTGCGGATGACATTCCCCGTTCGGTGACGAGCTATCACTGGAACGAAACGTTATACCCATGTCGGATTACGTTGGATTGCGGCCTGCGGGCGCCAACAATCATTACTGCCCGGTTGTTCTTGGAGGGAACACCCATGAGGGGAACACATTATTGTTACTATTGTCCCGGGTTTCTTGGAGGATGACCCATGTTGGGTACATATTATTTTTATTTAACGCCCGGGCGTTCTTGAGGGGAAAGCTTCGATGGGTTCACTCTTAGCTGTGCATTAAAATAAGTGGTCTTACCATACAAGTCTACGTCCACTGTTCATGAACGTAGGAGTTAATGGTAATTCATGGTTTTATACACACTTGAATAAAAGTGGAATTACATTAACTTTGGATATTTGTGATCCAACTTTGATAAAAACATAAACACAAACAAAACATAACTTCCACTGTACATTTTGGGACTACTTTGGGGATAGAAATGCGTCTTGCTATTTTTACAGCTAATGATTTCTAAAAATCTTTCGTACATTTTGGAAAGGGACATTTAAGGATTTATATGGTAACAATTATTTTTTGATACTATAGGGAGACAGTAGTCACTAATCGTTTTTTATACAGGACACTGTAATCGCATTCTGTGGGGCATAAACAATTATTGGAACTAAAGGTTTTATATTTTCAGAATACCTATGAATCACCAAAACTTTAATGTTAGGACCTTTTTAAGCTGTTTTTCTCAGGTGAAATAGATGCTTGGATTATTCGTTGTGCATTGGAGTCTTACTTTCCAGTTTTTCATGGTGATGAAAATTAATGTGGGTGGGTGAATTATTATAATATTTCAGAAAATCAACGAGATTGTTTTTAATAACGACACATTTAGAGGTCGGTCTCTCTTTCTTTCGTGTAACTAGCGCTGTGTATTATGATTGTATCGCTGCCTGAAATATTTCTGAATGAGATTCATTTTTGGGGTGTAAACAGATTGGTATCAGAGCCAAGGTTATAGAGAACTAGGTTGTATATTTTACCTAGACTATAACTATTTTCACAAATATTGCATCACAACAAAACATTTTCAAAGTGCAAAACACTTTACTTGCATTACTTGCTTTGGATTACTTGGTACCTTAAGTGTTTTCATGGACATACATACTTTGTACTATATATGGCTTACATCTTTTGCGTGACATCGCACGTTTATTTTTATAAGAGTTATTTATATAAAATACCACGTGGCATTTACTTAAAGACATTGGTGAGTTCACAATCGGTCTCAATTATACCTCAGACATTGTGTGTTTACAATGGTCTCATTTTATTCTTAGACATTGTGCGTTGCACATGGGTCTCATATCGTTTCAGTCATTTTGTAAGTTAAAACAATGGTCTCTAAGGATATTATTTTCTTCATAGCATCTATTACTATATTGTATTGACACGTGAGACCGTTATACTTTTTGTTTACATGGAGTTATGTTGATTTAGTTTTTAAGTATGTATGGGGGACTTGTTATATAAAGGATTGATATATAAATTGCTATGTAAGCAAAAAAAAAAAAACCCCGGCACAGTTCTGTTTACATGGGAGATATGTATCGAATAATTTGTATTGTAAAAGTCTTGTATGGTGGGACTTTGTAATATTAAGGATTGATATGAAAATTGCTATGTAAACAAAACCCGTCACAGTTCTGTTTACATGGATTTATGTGTGAATCTGAGTATTACAAGTCTTGTATGGGCGGGACTTGTAATAGGAGGATTGATGACGGTTAATTGCTATGTGCTAACTCAATTTATAAGGACTTCATCGTATTTACTCTAACCGAGTTGTCTCATTAACTATCTTGAACTCTATGTTGATCTTGGACTGGTAGTTTTTACTCCCAGTCTACGAAGACGAGTTTTAATCAACTCGTCCCATATCATTAGATACACATGCGTCGTCTTGTCAACACCTTAAAGGTTTTGAGAGAGCGTATTGCATCGGGAATTATCAAGTAGGATGATTTATAATCTGCTTATTTAAAAGGATTGGGACGCCTCTTCATTTAAATAAATAAATTATAAATCATCGAACCATAAGTTTATCATTTCTTACTTACATAAATTTGGACGCTTCTTTATGTAAATAAGAAATTATAAATGAGTGGGCTTAATGGTATCCGATATGACACGAGTATGAACCTGAAATCGATAATCATCAGAATCCGTTAAAAGGGTCTAGAGACACAATCGTGTCTTACCCACTAGCCAGAATCTTAAGGCCTCACTTGGATCTACCTTATCACATTCTTAAGTTATTACTTTTGTTGTTGCTAATCCTCGCGATCACGAACTGTTCGTGGAACTAACAGACTTGTTACACACTTGAGCTAATGGAGCTGATTCATCGAACTAACGACTGAGTACCATAATAGCCGGTCTATCGCATAAGCTCTCTAACGAGCTCTACTCTTCATTATTAACTTTATTCTGGAATATTGTTCTCGAATGTCTAATTTCGGCAATCCATTCACCATTGTTATAGTATGTCGTTTGAGTCGCTGCTATGGGTCTTGGAGCGGTCCGATGATAAACTTTATCCAATAGGTTATGCCAGCCCACCTTAAACCAAGGTAACACCTATCGTCGGAAAGAGATGTAGGATTACTTAATTTTCGGGCCACTTGTTCGAGGATTTAGGTCGCGAACATCCTAGTTATGACTAAGTAAGTTGGATACGTACCTCAACTAGCTTTGTCTGTTGTTAATCATCGGACACAGTACACGAGACTTCGTCCCGGAACGTTCAAACACTGTCTATACAACCATACTAACTCGACGACTAACTTTCTCCTTCCGATGCTTTCACTATTAAGAGACTCTCTTTATAACGCGGTTATATCAATCATGAAACTCGTAATGATATTTTCTGAAATATTTATTCTGAGTATCGGCCATAGATGTGGTGGTTGCGGTAGTTCTCTTTGGTGGCATGTTGATTTTAAATCACAAGAATACAATACACGTGGGATTTTAAACAATCAAAATTGCGGCGTGATAAGATGCATCCACCTCATATATAATTTGAAAACATATATGAAATGATACAGAATGAAAATACAAGGTCCTCGTTCATTCTAGGCAGGAAATAAATCTTAATGACTTAACAGGTAACGTATAGCTATGGATTAAATACACTGGTCAAACCTAGCCAAAATTTACGGATATTAAGAAGTGTCGAAAAACTAAATTTTGCTGAATAAAATCATCAGCGTCTTGTGTAGAATTGGTCTATTAGATCTTCAGTCTTTTCTTGGTCACACAATCGGTTAACACAAATTAAATCTCGGGACGAGATTTCTTTAAGGGGTAGGTACTGTAACATCCGAGAATTTTTGAAATTTCAAATGACGATTTTACCCTTTGACTTTTAGGGTCTGGCTTGACTTATAAGAACGACCATCTAAATCACGTTTTCACGACTCGGACTCTAAAGCAAATTGATGTGGACCGATATTCCTGACAACTTTTCAGTTTTGACCGAGACCCGAAAACAGTCAGAAGGTGACTGAACTGCCCTCGCAAGATTTAGAAGCGGGAAAATCAATTATATTATATTATATTTACACGTTTTATAAATAAAATTTTTACATAAAAATTACTTAGCATTTTAAATTAAAAGGTTTTTGAAAACGCGGAATACTTCGAGTTGAAATCCACTTGTTATTTAGAACAAAGCGGAAACGGTATAAAATGAATAACAGATATTTTATTAAATGTTATAAAATATTTATGAAATATTATCAAGCGGAATACTCATTTTTATCAGAAAAATGATTTGAAAAACATGGGCAAGTTTCGAGAGTTGAATCGTCCGTTAAGTCGTTCTATGAGTCCCGAACCGTTTTTACCAAAAACTATAATAATAGACGTTACACTTTAGACCCTAACTATGTTAACTTGCCACTTTTGAATATAAAGTTTAAATTTATATATAATTTATTTATTATATATATTTATATATATTTTATACTATATATTATATATATATATATATATCTTTTCATTCTTCTTTATGTAACACACACACTCTATAATAACTCCTCCACTCTCCCCACCTTCTCCCACGACGGCCACCTCAAACACGCCGGCCACCACACGCAGCCGGAATTCTCTTTCGCTGGGATTTTTCGATCAAAACCAAAAATGGTCCTCACGGACCGGATCTACTCGACCCACTACCTCACTCGCCTCCACTCGCCACCACCACCACCCGCTGTCGCCACGCCACGCCACGCCACCGCCATCATCATCATCATCTTGAAACATTCTTCATAATCATTCACCACACGACCACCAAACACCACACCTTCGTCCGGGTTTAAAACCACCACCATGGTGCGTTTTGTTTGGGTTACTCAGCCACCTGAAAGGATGCGTTTGGTCCGGGTTAAAATACCACTGCCGCGGGTCGGGTTGACAGCCGGGTATAAACCCAGTGAGGGTGCGTCGGGTTGGGGCTCGGGGAGGGGCATCGGGTTGTTAATATCACAATGGTGCGTTTGGTTTATTGACAACCAAGGGGATGTGTCGGGTTGGGTCGGGACAGCGGGGATGTGACGGGTTGGCTGTTGGGACAGCCGGGGACAACCCCCGGGTGTGTCGGGTTTGGTTTTGATTTAATTTGGTTTGGTTTGCAACAAAAGAAATTGTCGGGGTTGGTTGTCGAAGTCAAAAAGGGGGTGTATGGTTGTGGTGACACCGTGTAGGGTGCGTTGGTTGGGGCAGCCGCCGCACGGGGTGCGTTTGGTAGGCTGCCAAACAGCCGGGGAGTCGAGTATGGCTCGGGACAACCGGGTGGAAAAGGGCTGGTTGGTTTGTGTCACGCGAGTAGGGTGCGTTTGGCTGTGACAGCCAACAAAGGGGCGTTTGGTATTAAAACAGCCCACAAGGGGGCTGTTTGGTTTAAGGGATAACACCAAGTAGGGGTGTTTGGTTTGGCAGAATCGCACAAGGGGTGCGTTTGGTTGGCTGCCCAACACCGAAAGGATGCGTTTGGTTGTGCAGAAACTCCATAGGGGAGCGTTTGGTTGTGCAGAAACTCCATAAAGGAGTGTTTGGGTGAGCAGGAAACACCCAAAAGGGGTGTTTGGGATAGCAGGAAACCCCAAACAGGGGTGTTTGGGACAGCAGGCGCGATAGGGACGTTTGGTTTGGCAGTTAACACCATAAAGGTGTGTTTGGTTTGCTGTTTAACAGCTTTCGGTTGTGTTTGGTACAATAACCCACATAGGGTTTTCTTGGCTATATTGTTTAGTTAGTTATTAACTTTTGTTTAAAATATGTACTTATTAAAACATGCGATGTTTTAAACGTAGATTGGTTGATTGAGAAGGGGGAAACGTTGAGTTTTTAGTCTTCTTATTAATTAAATTGATGTCAAACTAATTGATTTAATTAATTATTCACATTTATTATATAATACCTGCAAGGTATTATATACTTTTCATTTATCTTTGGATTGATTGTCTTTGTGATATAATTCACGGTATGAATTATATAAGGGTTATTTTTCATATGTAATATATGAAGTATATATATTACACACTTTGCGTATACTTTCAATCTATTTATTTAACCAACCACCAGGTATTACAAACTTTAAATCTATTCCTTTTATCAACGTGTCGCGTTGATGTATTCATTCATCGGGAAACCAAAATACATTTATCCTAGGTAGTGGGCTTTAGCCGTTAGCTGCAACTTCTTGATCGAGCCGCCTTCGTCTTCCGTTCGTATTGTGCATATTAATTGCTATCTGTCATCATTCTACATCATTGAGGTGAGTTCATAGCCGTTTACATGTTTTATATATTATTTTTGGGGTGTGACTTGCTTTGTTTACAAATGCATTTACTGACTTGTTTACAAATTGGTATACCACAACTTTATTTATATATCTCGCGATGAGAAAAAATCTTGGTTTACTTGTTGGACGTAACACATACTTGACTTTTACTTGATGATTACGGATTCGTTAGGTTGCTGAACTGTAAATCACTTGGAGTGTGAGGCGACATGTTATAAAATAGATCTATTTGGGATTGACAATCCCGTTCGGGTGATCTAGCTTTATCACAGGGAACGATGTTTATTAGCATGTCGGATTTAAGGTGGAATTCTATAATGGTGCCTTGAATAAGGTGGAATACTATAATGTTGCCTTGAATAAGGTGAAATTCTATAATGGTGCCTTGAATAAGGTGGAATACTATAATGGTGCCTTGAATAAGGTGGAATTCTATAATGGTGCCTTCCTTGAATAAGTGGGAATACTATAATGGTGCAATCTGAATTAAGGTGGAATTCAATCACTACGTTTTGTGCCTTGAATAAAGTGGCATATATATAAGTCTACGTCGCAGTTTCATGAACTTAGAGTAATTGTAATCATTGTTTTATACTCACATGGATATTTACTGTGCCTTGAATAAAGTGGCAATACATACTTGAAACATTTTGGTGACATTAAATTGGTCATGCATTCTTGTATATATCCATTAGATTAGATTGTTACTTGTGGTGACATAAAATGTCGTCGTGCATGCTGTATTAAATCTTGTGGGATAAGATTGGTACTTTTGGTGAATAAAATGTGTCGTGCTATTCTTATAATCTTTGGGATTTTTACATTGGTTTTGTGTGATACAGTGGACAAATACCATTTCATTTGAAACTTTAGTCATATGTAAACATTTGTTGAACTCACCACTTTATGTTGACCGTTTTAAGCATGTTTTTCTCAGGTAGGAATAGGATACTTGCGGCTTACTTGAAGTTGCATTGGAGTTTTACTATTCAAGTTTTTCCATGGTGATGACATTATGGACAATATGTCATTCAATTTCAAGGAAATCAATGAGTTTATTTTTCAAATCGACAATTTAGAGGTCGTTCTCCTGTATCTAGCGCTGTGTATTATGAAGTAGCACCCCAAGTGGTATTCCGCTGCGTTGTCCTGATTTTGGGGGTGTTACACTTGTAATCCCCGAGACTATGATGGAAAAGGTGGTGTGGTAACACTTACTCGGTAGATTGAGATAATGGAGTCTGTGATAGAATAATTATTAGATGTGCGGAATCAAAAGGTGAAGTATGTTGCTAGTTCGTTTTATTAAATAAGGCTTGACTTGGTAGAACACCAGGTCAGAAAAGGGTTGTTGGTATGTGAGGCATGCTATTGGTATGTCATAGGCCGGATCTTTACAGGCTGGTTCGCTTGTGGAAGAGTTTTATCCACGTAACGCAATAGAAAAGTTGGAGAGTGAATCTTTTCGGGAATATACTATGATGGGGATATTCATGCAGGGTATACTGATCGGTTCTGTATGAGCTGGCCAAACTAGTCCCACACTTAGATAACTCCTAAATCGAAGCGTTGTGAGGAGGTATATAAATCGGAACATGTGCCACCTGAAATTCGTGGAATAGCTCTTCTTTTCGAGCAAAACTCAACCAACTACGATTCACATTTGTGCTATTATGATGGTGGGATACGTACTGACCTGTGCAGTCCAGTTGTGTACATTGACATGGATTAGTGAGAAAAGATGGAAGTGGAAGAAAACATTGTAACAAGGAGGGTTTCATGGAAGTAATAAAGAGGAAAGGTGGGAAAAGGATTTATGCAACAACCACCTTCTTGAAATGAAAATGCTGAGGCCCAATTCCAAGTGTGTCTAAGTGTCTTGCTTATCATCAGGGGTTGGACCTTGTAGGCTATGTTATAATTGTCAGAAACTGGGTCACTTTGCCAGAGATTGTCGGGCACCGGTTAGGTAGGTGGCGCCAGTTAGTGCTCTCAGGATGGAAAATAGAATCAAGGGTTTTGTTATGAGATGTGCGCTAGGCTTACTAGAGTTCTTTTGGGCGTGCTCCGATAATATTCGAAATATTGTCCTAAGTGAATCAAGCACCTGGTCAGCAGGGAAACCGTTCTAGCTTTGGAGGGCCTCACACAACCCGAAAACACCGGCGGAACAATGGAAAATCATAAGCTAGAGGAAAGAGACTTTCTGGGTGAATTGCAGTCGATGCTTTTGCAGGTTCCCCTAACTTTGTGGACGTGGTACTTTCCTTTTTAAATGATCACTTTGCTACTGTACTTTTTGATTTTGGAGCTGATTTTAGTTTTATTTCACTATAGTTTGGTTCCTTACTAAAATGGTGAAACCTTGGTATTGTAGCCCCTCTGGTTTTTTTATAGAGTAAACTAATTGGTAAGAAAGAAGAAGTTGATAGGATTATCCGTGACTGCAAACTAGAACTAGGAAATTCCTTGTTCACTATAGATTTGATACCATTGGGTCATGGAAGTTTTGATGTGATTGTAGGGGATGGACTGGTTATCTAAGAATAAGGCTGAGATAGTATGTCATGAGAAGGTGCGTCTAGGATACATTGAAGTGGTTGATGATACTTTGATGTTCAAGGGGAATCGTACTTTAGGAAGATTAAACAACACTGTTGAGCACGGAAGGCAGAGGTAACGGAGTTTGATGTGATATTCCCTATTGTACGAGATTTCTTTGAATGGTATAATATTTCGAAAAGGACTTGTTGGGATTACCACCGCAACGACAAGTTGAGTTCCGCTAGATTTAATTCTGGAGCATGCAGGTTGCGAAGTCCCTTATCGTCTAGCACCCTCGGAATGCAAGAGTTGTCTGAACAACTTTAATAATTACAAGATAAGGTTTTATCCGGCCAAGTCATTCTCCGTAGGGAGCCCCGGTATTGTTTGTTAAGAAGAAGGACAGTTCAATGCGTATGTGCATAAAGACTACGCAATTATAAAGTTGACCTTCAAGAAACGTTACCTCTTCCTAGGATCGGACGACTTATTCAATCAATTGCAAAGGAGCCGCACTTATTTCTCTAGATAGACCTTTGGTTCGGGTTATCATAACTTAGAGTGCATGAGGATGACCTATTCCAAAGGACTGCGTTTAGGACGCGATATGAACACTTTGTATTTACGTTATTCCTTTGGAGTTAACCATGCACCAGCGGTCTTCATGGACTTAATGAACCGGGTTTGCAAACCGTACTTAGATAAGTTTGTCATCGTATTCATTGATGATATCTTGAAAAATGGGAAAATTGGGTGTTTTAAAACTTGTGATTTCTTAAACCCCCCCCTACAAAAGTCTTTGCTACTTTTCAAAGATTTAGTTTGGGGAAGTTTTTGAAGTATTTGATTTTAGAGCATATAATATTGCGTGAGGACACGCAATCACTTAGTTTGAGGAATTTTGATCTGTGAGAAATCACATATCCTTATTATATCCAAAATGGCCCTTAAATGATCAAAATGTGCAAAAATAAGCTTTTGAATTTGTGTATTTTGTTGTTTGTGAATGTGTAGGTACGGATAGTGCAAAAATCATAAGAAAACGGTCAAAGCCGGACAAACACGGACACGGGAACGGATAGAGTGCACAAGAGCCAGAGTTTTCTAGCAAAAGGTCAACTAAGTCAAGTCTTGGTCAACAATTGGTCAACTCATAAAAGACAAAATCCTCAAAAATACCCAAAATGCCCTTATTGTTAAAACAATTTCAACATAAGTCCCTAAAACCTAACACCGTTATCTCCTTTTTATAAAAGAGATAAAGGTCGTTATCTCTTATAATCCTAAAAGCCATTTATAATCAAGCCCTTTTCACCCGACCTAATTCTTTATACTCAGGCCCAAGTCAAAACCCTAAATCCTCAGGAAAAATAAAGATATAAAAAGAAAAGAAAAGGGCGGGAAATCCCGTTTTTACTATTCATCGTCGTTCTCAGCAATTACCCACCTCAAAATCATAGGGTAAAATGCAATTGACAGCGTGGCTCTAAGATTCGAGTACCAAGTTATGAGTTGGCAGAGTAAAACGTCACCAAGGCCTCTCATTGGCCAAGACACCTCAAAGGGAATGACACGCGGGATCCTAAAGAAACACACAAGGAATGAAATTTTACACTAAATCCTTTGATAAATAAGTACAAAGCCTCTGACACACGGAATGCCACGCTGGCAATCCGTGTGCTCACACTTTGATCCTACGGATAAGAATAAGGATCCAATGATTGCAAGAATTGAAGGGCCTAGAGTTAGAGATCAAGGAGGAGCGTGTGCAGAGATCTAGATCCTTCTCTCAAGCCTATAAATACAAGACCTTCTTCACTCACATGGAGATCTAGCTTAATCTTCTTTTTCCAGCTTTTAGCACTAGCTTAATATAGTTTTTTTAGCTTATTTTCAATTAAATGTAATTTTAATTCTGTCTTTGTAATCTCCTTTTCAAGTTGTAATTAGTTTTCTATTAATAAAAGTTAAAGTCTACTCTTAATTCAATTGTCCTTTCATAATTTACCTTTATGCAAAATGTTTAAATAAACTCTCTTTTGTTCACTTAAGCTAAATAAGCTCTTAAATTTAGTCATAAGCTAGCTTTTTACTCAGTAGAGCCATCAAAGCTTTACTGAGCTTTACTCAAACAAATTCACCCCCTAAATTTACCTAAGCTTTGGAAATGGATGATAAGCCAATTGTGGATGGGCTTATGGACTTACTGGCTTGTTTATAACAAGCCAAAGCTTGTTGATTAGCTCTTAGAGCCTTATTATCCCTGTTTTGTGCAAAGGGATTAAGGTACATTTCATTTCTCTCTTTTAAAGCTTATTTTATATGCTTATTGTTTAACTGCTTATTCTACTGCTTAATATTAGCTTATTACTGATGTTATTAGCTTATTACTGATGTTATTAGCTTAATGTTGCTTATTACTATTGTTTAATGCTTATTGTGCTTAGTTTGTAGTTTAAATTTCATTTTAATAGCTTTTGATATAAACAGTTGAAAAAAAACCAAAAATAATAGCATAGTGTCTTAGCTTATTATTCTGGCTTCTTTGATTGCTTATATTAGTTCATTTAGTTAGTTATAAGCTATTTACTATCTGGTCTTTGAAGAGGTTTAGCTTAAA